>OOFE01050525.1:45438-57566 GCA_900323365.1 Monocentris japonica
GCAGTGATATTTTTGACTTGATCAAGGCCTTACTCATGATCATTCATCACTATGAACTGACAGATGTTCTGTTGGAAAGGGGACCTGATGTTCCTGTCATAAAATGTTACTAGTAGATACATGGATAAATGTTTGTCTTCTTACATTTTAATACTTGAGTCAAACTTATTAAGTTAGACATGAATTTAATAGTTTCTTCTTTTAATTTTCTCCACCAGCTCCTCTCCATATACACGGGAGAATGGAAGGCCCCTACATTTCCAGCCCCCAGCTCTGGAGTTTGGGACACAGTAAGTACCAGTCTCCCTTCCTAATAGTCCACAATCTTACTTTATCCTGAGTTCTGTTGAGTATCACAACAACTCCACAGACTCAGCTTCATAGCAAGCAACTGTCACTGTGAGGAATGCTACAGAAAGGGAAGAGGATTTCATAAAGCAGGAGGCCATTGAAACAATCTCCACCCTAAAGAGCAGACAGGATACCCGAATATGGCAGTAAGCTCTCTTTCCCATCAGCCAGGAGCTTATTGGGGAAGGTTGACCCCAGTCAAAAAGGTTAAGAATGCCAATGTTTGCCTCCATGCTCCCAAAACAACCAGAATAGCAGATTTATTGTTGTGGTTGGACAGCAGAGTGCTACTTTTGAACGTATAGGTAGCATACAGTCTATGGAAAAATGATGACTTGTTTCTCTCCTTATTTTTAGGTGGCATTTGACTAGTATTTTGTGTCATATAATGGGGATCTAGGAAAAACATACTGATTGTGTCTGCAGCAGAATGGATTTTGAATTATACAGAAAGATCTTGTCTGCTCATGTCCAAAAATGCTTCGACACTCATGAGGTGGAAATCCACAGTGCAGCAAGACAATGATCCAAAACATACTGCACACTTAACCAAGGAGACTAGGGAGGAAAAAGTGGAAACTTTTTAACTGGTCAAGTCCATCTCCTGATTTAAATCGTATTGAGCTTTTCACTCGGTAAAAAGGAAACTCACATCAGATAAAGTGGAAACCCACGGCAGTGATGATTGACATTGGATCAGCATGTTGGAAAGCTAGTATTGTCCTTTAATACATTTAACGAGTACCAGATACATTTAGCCTAACCGAATGCTTTGCCTGTCTGGGACGGTGCTGTTATGATGCCCCAGTTTTATCCCACAATACTATACCATTATGATACCAAGAAGTATCACAATACTGTGCCAAAGAGGACATAAACATAGATTGAAATGATAAGCACTTCTTCTACCGCTAGTTTGTCTTATTATATTACACTACCAGTGTTGTGTTGTCTATACTAGCATCCACTGTCCAGACAGTTCTCAGAGGATGATGTGCATTCCTCCTAGTATTTTTAAAGTCTAGTATTTCCAATTATAAAAAAATGCAGCATTGACACAAACATCCCAGTTATATATAGCAGGTCAAATGCCAGCATTCCAGCTGCTGAATGAAGCACAACAGTCTCTGTGTAGACTCTATTTTATGGTTGCCGCAGCCCACAACAGGTTAATGTAATGTATGCTTCAGTTTACTGAAAATGATAAACATTTGTCCACTGGTATAAAATTTAAGCAAGAAAAAGCAGATATTGTTCACAACTGTTTCTTATCTTTGGACCGGCAAATAGCTTATTTGAGGTCATAGCTTCCCCATATTGACAGAATGCAAAACAACACTGTAGACCTATTTAAGGGCAATCTCCTAAACCATTACAGTGCCTGGAGTATTGACTCACCCCTATTTAACACCCATGTATGGACACAATCAAGTATTGCTTCATCTAACTTGTTGCATGTGAATACTTCCTTCATAAACCTTTTGGATTTCATGTAAATGCACATCGTCAAAGTGTAGGCTGTAATTTGCTTTAGTTTTACCCACTGTCATGTTAAATGTGACCCAATGAAGCTGATTAACTGTCTACTATTAATTTACAGTAAAAGCTTTGGTACACACTGCACTGTGGTGTATATGCAAGTGTTTGCATATACACCTAGAAATATGATCATGTGACAGAAAAAATGTCTTAGGGCACTAGTGCCATTAGTCACATTGGACTGAAGATGTCTAAATTCGATTGAAACGACGACCACAACGTGCTTCTAGATTTCAGTCTTGATTTCCCCTTTTCTGCGAGACAGTTTCTACCTCACATATTTTGAAAACAGCAATGACCTATCCACAGTGGCCAATGATCCACATGCACATGTCCATGTGCTTCCAGCCAGCAGGAGATGGCTTGTTTATATTAGACTACAGTTATTCAATACAGTTATTCAATATAAAATCTAAGCTGTCATTTAAAATTGAAGACCTCATCTGAAACAGTATTTACCTGTTTATCAAACACTAGGACAAGGAATATAGAAGAAGCAGTAAAAATATTCACTCTGTAGTGTCAGACTTTGAAAAGTTGTGAATTACTCAATATTGGAATTGGGGAAAATACATTTTCAGAGAAACTTTGAAACATTGCTTTGAAAATGCTGAAATATTTCTCCCTTTTAAAACACATCAAAATACATGATCAAGATCTTGCCCCTAAATCTCCCTAAATTTGCTAAGAATTCACTGAAGTTTGTTTTGGAGTCAGAATTAATACATTTGTCAGTTTCATCTACTACAGGGGTGGGCAATCATGTGCCATGGAGGGCTGAGAGTCTGCAGGTTTTCATTCCAACCAAAGACTACAGCAGGTGATTTCACTGATTAGTCCTTCCTCTCTGGTTGAAGGTGTGTTAATCAGTGAAATCACCTGCTGTATTCTTTGGTTGGAATGAAAACCTGCAGACTCTCGGCCCTCCATGGCACATGATTGCCCACCCCTGATCTACTACCACTACCACCCCGGTCCTACTGGGTTCAGTGGGCAATACAGAGACTTAATGTAACAGAGGCTACTTAAAGGACTCATGAAAGAGATATGGATGATGGTGTATACTAGATTTTCTACTTGGGAGCCGTGGTGCTCCGTGGGTAAAAGCTTGGTGCAGGACCCTGTTGTTTATGATGCTCTCCTGTCTGTCTCCTGTCTTCATAGGCCACTGGGGCTGCCAAGAGCTGAAACCATATACATACACAACCCCAGTCAGGAACTCCCTGTGACACTGCTGTCAATGTTTACATCCAGCAGGCATTTTCACATGCCTTCCTTCCACACAAGGGTAAGTGTGTGTGCGCATGCGTGCGGTTGCACAAGATATCCGTACGTTGTTTAGCCTTATTTTCCTTTTGATTTGTGTGAGTGTCCTGTATTTGTATACTAATGTTATCTGATAACAACTTACCGCCCAGTGTTTCCCCTCTGTCCTAGGTAATTCCACCCAGAGGGAAAGCCTCTTTTAAACTCGTCTTCCTCCCGTCCGAGGAGGGCAATGTAGAAAACTCATTATTTATAAACACATCAGCCCATGGGCTTCTGTCATACCAGGTCAGTTCCATGAATACACCCCCTGCTAGCCTTGGGCCTTGTTAAATAGTGAACTTCCATCTCATTCTGCATGCACTTAAGAGTTTATTGAGCAAGTATGAAGTAATTTGCAGGCATTTTGACAAGAAGAAACAAAGAAATATGTTTAAATCCAAGAACTTCTTGGGTTTGTTAATGCCATTAGAAATTTGATGATGATAATCACGTAGGACCTTGGTTTCCAGATTATATTTAAAAAAGGTTTGTTGACCTTAAATGACATGGTCAATACTGGAAGTGAAAGAATAGAAATGTGCTTGTGTAGGTAACTGTTATCACTGCTAGCCAATTCAACAGGACAGCTTTTTGCTGTCTGCATCTGTTTCTGAAAACCAATTTATACAGTAGTTCACGATTGCCTCTAGAAAGAATACCTGGTTTCCAATTCATACAAAGCTACTTGGTGACACATTCTCCTGAATAGCGAGCCTCATATTAAGGTCTTTGATAATCTGCCTTGTAAGATATAGAATAGCTTAATTTGAGCTTTAATTTGCAATGACAGGTTTCATTGCACTACATGCCTACTATTAGATTAATACCAAACAGTACCAAACATTAAGTTTTTTGTCTTTATTGGACACAAAACACCAGCAACAGTGGTAGGGACACACAGTTCAGTTCAAGCCCTGCAAATGAGGCTCTCAGTTGAGAATCCCTTTGAATCACGTTAAACTTTTCCAGGTATTTGGCGTGGGAGTCCACCGGGGCTCGATAAAGTCTGTCCAAAGAAAGGATAGTCTGTTAATCTTCCCTCACATCCAGAGCATTAAGCTGACCCAAACTCAGGTATGTATATACATGTTGTATTCCACTGTTGAGTGGTTTGTGCAGGCTCTACAGAAACAGCTGACTTCACACATCCTGCCATCCCTGATAAACAGACGGCTCCATACATATACATAGGCTTTGTGATAAACATGTAGAAGCAATTGGAGCAATGGAATTACACAACGTGCGCACAATCAGCATGCAGGGTGTCACAAAAAAACTGACACCAAAAATAATTACACCAAAATAATGTTTGTGTGCAGAGCATGCCCACATACTTTAAAACTGAGGCATACCTTTTACGTGAGTTCCTGGGTGCATATTATATCATTAAACCACATTTTATACACACACACAAATGCACACTACAACACATACTAGCACACAGGAAGGTTTGTGAGAAGTCATCTCAAAGGAGTACTCGCCTCTACAACAGGAAGTGGGATATAGCAGTTGCAAAATGTCAGCTCGGCCTGCATGGAGACCGTGGCTCTCACAATCACACAGACGACTGCTTTCGCTAAATACAGCTCTATTCCTCTCAGCAGTTAACAACACAGCTCTCCACTTTACATGCTTAACATCATCAGCCACTGCTTATTGGGCTCAAAACTTCCTACTTTTGGTATCACAGTTACATCGTGCCCATTTTGTATGTGTTCATATGCCTGTTTTACACGCACCCCTCCTTCAAATCCTGCCCCTTCGAATGCCTTTCTTTATTCATATTCCATGGATATTTGTAATTGGAGTTTGTGAGTTGAGTGTTTTGTGGCTGGCGGTTGTAGTTTCGTTTTATGGGCCGGCCTGGTCACATACAGGTTTAAATGTAGATGCGCTAATGTTGTGGGTATCCCTCTGTTTCCTCTCCTCACTTTGCCGCTTTGCTCTTTGCTCGGCCAGTTCTTTCCTACGCTCTGTCAACTTCTAATCCCTTCTAATCTGCTGCTAACTCGGCTTGACAAAATGGCTCATCACTGCCTTTAAAGGATATAATGTTTAGGCTCACCTCAATACTTGAACAATAACTATAGTGCCTGTGTTGCTGCGTCCTCTGCAGGAAGATGCCGCCAACATCACTATACTGGGTCTACTCCTGGAGTGCAGCCTACCCAAGAGTTTGTTTAACAATCCTCAGGTACTTCTATTCGTCACATTGATTTCAGTGGTTGCTATTATTACAAAGTTGTCTAGCCATTGAATGGGTCCCATGGACTATTGAAGTTGATTTATGAAAAATTGTATCAACCAATGTTGTCAGTACTGGTCAATCAAAGGTTTTTCCAATGGAAAGGGCCATAAATTGGACATGAACCCCTGAATTCAGAACTCCAGTGCAGTGGTTCTACCCAAAGAGACGACCCCAATTCATTCCTATGGAGAAACTTTACCTGATTCCTGTGACATAAAGACACTCTAAACCTTTTTAGCATCATATGTTTCATCCATTTCCCTAAATTACACATGTAGATAAAACTATAGAATTTGAGATTAATTTCATCTCATACTGCACATGGTTGAAGTAGTAGTTTCTCAATTGGCAGAGGAAGAACAAGATGACATATGAGGAAGAGTTTATACTGTAGACATGCTGCTCCACGGAGGAAAGACCCATATAAAGACATACGAAGGAGGACAGTTCACCACATGCATTATTTTTTACAGTGTATGATCCAGTCCTTCATGCATGTAGGATCATACAGCAGTTATATTTGTATATATATTTATGTTTGTAGTTAGTGTTCCAAAAGTCTGAGTCCACTTCCAAGAACTAAACTAATAAACACACAAAAATAAAGACATATCAAATGATGTGTCTCAAACAAGATTATCTATGTTTCACTAATAGAAGTCAAAAACGTTTGAAAAAAGTTGAAAACCATATTAATTTAGTCAATATCTGGTATTAGTTGTTAAGACCAAAACAATTCACACTGTGTATTAGAAGCATACATGTGTTAATATTTGAATGAAATATATGGTGTGATAATCTGAGAAAACCTTACCAAATGGTGTGAACAAGATATTCAGATATATTTAGTATTTCAGTATTTCTCAAAGATCTCAAACTGATCTTGTATCAGTTCTAAATAATGTATTCTTAAATAATAATAATAATAAATGTATTAGTTTTTGATAAATGATGAAAACAAACAGTTCTTGGTAGTGGACTCAGACGAGAGAGGATCATACAACGTCAAAATAAAGCTGAGCAGTTCACACTCGCCACACCCACTACTCTGGGCAGAAGGCCAACCAGTGTGGAACTGAAACAGACAGCAGGGTCTGGCATCTGACTGCAGTCTGTTTCCTCCAGAAACCCCAAGGAGGGTGAGATCTCTTGCCAGGCTTTTAATTGCTTTCTCAGGAGACTCCATAATTGACTTGGAGCTCCCAGTGCTCAGGTGGAGCAATACGCATGATGCAAGCGATGCTGCTGGCAAACCAAAGTTATCGTCATCATTGCCCAAACTGAAATCATCCTTGGGCTTATTTGCATCAGTATCCCGGCTGCAACCTTTGGGATTGCATTTGGGATCAACACTTGATCTTCAATTCTTTTTAACTCCTCCTGCAAGTCACAAAACGGAAAACTGGCCTTGAATCAGTGTTGAGACTGCTCACAGATGAAATTAGCTTTACAGGAAGCGAGCAGTAGCCTTGGTATCGAGGGATTAGGTTTGCTATTGCAGGCCTGAGCTCTGGTGGCACAAAGCCAGGGAATCTGTCTACAGGTTGTCAAGTCGGGATTCGCCCACTGAGACAAGCCCTGGTTTGCACTGAGATTCGCACTCCCCCAATACTGACCTGTCAGCTTCAAGAGTGTTAGTCACAGGGATGGGGAGGGGTAGGTTGCTGTTGCCTGCATGTTTCTGCCTGTTGTTGTATGCATCTGCTTACACTTTTGATTGTCAACAGATATGAAAATAATTCACATTGACCATTTCCCACTCCCGTCATACACACTCTCTCTCTCGCTTTCTCTTTCTTTCCCCTTCAATCTTTATTTTCTTGATCTTTATGTTTTCTTTCTGTCTGTCTTGAATCTCCAATGACCTCTCATTCTATGGTGCGTGACTGGTATGCCTTTCCTGTCCCATCCCAGCGTTCCTGCCTCCAGAGCGAGGAGCGCCTCAGTCTGCAGATTAATCTGTCGGAGCGTGGTGATCGGCCCACCGACCTGGACAAGCTCAAGCCTTACGTCATTGAGCACATCTTGGTGCTGCTGGTGGCCCCTGCTGCTGTACGGGGGGCAATAGGTGGGTTTCTTTTGCCTGTCTGTCACATTCCCAGAGGGCATTTGCCTTTTAGACATTGGGTCAATGTTGTATACCCTCGCTAACATATACCACTCAATTTGGACCTGACTTATTTGTTAAAACACACAAAAACACATAAAATAACAATCAGGCCTAGTTCGACATATTATTGTCCTTGATTGTAATCGAATGTGCAAAGAGAAACACATTTAGCTGATTTCAGATCAGCATATTCAGCATACTCCATTCTAATTGCCCAAGTAACTACTCTCCCCTTATCTCCCAGACCACTTTCTGTGGTAGACCACTATCACAGCAGACATCAGGAACATTAACGTAGCGTTTACATTTTGACGTAAAGAAATGGGCCTAACGAAGTTCTCTTCATTTCCTGTGGCTTCTGCTCCGTTTATCAGGAATCCCATTTGCTTTGATTCTGGGGGGGAAACGGTTCTGATTAACAAGAAGAGGCTGTTATTGTGTGCGAAGCTGTAGGTGTAGCTGTAGGTGCTACCCTGGTCTCACTTGACAGAGCAGCACAGAGGTTGAAGATCAGAGCAGCTAAGAAATCAGCCCCAGGTGTCGGCTCCACATTTTCATCATAAAAATGGTGTGCTGTTACTGTAGGGGGTTTCCATGCAGTGAACCAAATCTATTTTTGGTAGCCTGTCATAATATTAATTGTTGACTTTTGCATATTTGGCCGTCCTTGCTAGCAACAGTAAATTGGGAAGAAATAATAACTTTGTAATGCTAACAAAATAAACCCATGCATCACTAGTGAGTCAGTTTTATCCTGTGTAGATGGTCTGTTTGTCTCTGTGCTGTGTGCTGGAATGGTCTTGTTCTGAGCATTGTTTGTAATATTGCTGGTTATGTGGAAATTGATATAGTTTCCACATAACTTTACACATATTTGATATCAGGATTGGGTAAAACTCTGTGTGAACCTATCTGTTTATACTTATCTTTACAGGAGAACCCAAAATTGGGGTTTATATGTTGAATTCCGGAGGCAAGAAACTCTATGTAAAGGTGAGGTGTTGCCGTTATTGTTTTCTTTGATCCTTTTTTTGTTGTTGCCTCTAGGTAGCATTATTTTAGCGTTGACATTATATGTTTTTGTCTCCTCAGGACATGCAGGTGCTATCAAAAGTGGATGCTAGTCTGGAATTTAATCAGGTTCTTCTGAGGCCAGAAGCTAAAAACGTCACACAAGTGGCTACCCTAGCCTGCAGAGGTAAATGGACTTATTGCAATCCAAAACTTCGAACTGCAATGATACTTCACCTGCACGAGAATAATTCATTTGAGTATTTAAGTAACAACAGTTTTTGTCCTCAGGGTCGTTGCCAGGCCACGGGAGGAGATGCTCAAGTCACATCAGTCTACAGATTCAGGGAAACCACACGGCCAACACCTTCCCTGGACTACATATCGCACACAGGTAACACTGCACACCCTCAAAACATGGAGGGGTTTTGCCATATAGGTTGATGCGAGAAACCTTCAGGATTGTAGCCTAGCTAAACTGTCTTGTTTTCGTTGGATACATTATGGTAGCTAGTGACAATCACCAGAACACATACTTAATAACTCGATGATGATGATAAATCCATGGCAGAAAATGTGAAGAGAGTATGATGGAGCACGTTTTAATGCTGTTTTGTTTTTACTACCTATAGAGGGCTGGGGTGGGATTTGTCCAGCTTGTTCCAGGTGAGGCGGAGACAAAGGGACACAGTCCAGGTTGACCTGTGGCTGACAAACCCCCTCCACCTGCCCCTCACTGTGACCAACGCCAGCCTCTCACACAAGTTACAAGGAGTACTGAAGGTATGTACTGCTGCATTAGATGATGATCTGATGAAGGTCGAATCAGATGTTGATGAAGTGCCTGTATGGAGTCTGTGTAGACGGAACATAAATTCTCTCATTTCTGTGCTGCTGAGACACAGATGACTATCAACCATTCTTCTGGTGTCCACTGGGCATTAATCTCAAATAATCTCTGACCTGGCTGAAACACTACACTCATTTAACCCATGTATCACAAGGATCCCATGCTCAGAAAAGGATTTGACAGTGACTCTCTGCTGTCTCCTGTCTGTCAGGTGGTGAACTTCAGCAGTCCACTGACTGTGCCCCAGGGCTGCTGGCATATCCTGTCCCTGCAGCTGCTCAACAGGGCTTTGCCCATCAACCTACTGTCTACGCTCAGTCTGGATACCAGCCTGGGCACAGCTCTGTACATCCCCTTTCACTTCCACTCCACCCTTCCCAAGGTAATAGGCCGGTAATCACGGCTAGTTAGGTTGCGTTAGTGTTGTGTTGGATTGAGCAGTTGGTAGGATAAAATGTGGTAATAGATGGCATATTCTCTTCAGCAGGGGGAAGTGGTGTTTGAGGTCGAGCAAGAGTGTGGACGGCCATGCCCTCTCAGATTATCTGAAGCAGGTGAGGAACGGCACTGATCTCATTGCCTGTATGAGAGTGCAACAGAGAAAGAATCTTTTTTTTTTTTTCTTTATTAAATCTTTATTGTCCCACCAGGTCGAGCCCAATGGCAGCGTTCTCTCCTCCCAGACTTTTCCTCTTCCTGGGATGTAGACAGCCAACTGGCTGCTGAGCTCTGCTCTCGATGGCAGAGCCATAAAGACCAACTGCCTTGCAGGTCAGACAAACATACATACATTTCATGCTATTGTGTGTCTTTGTCATTCATATGCTTATCAATACGTATCCTATTGTCTTCTCAGGTGGCCCAGACTCCCTGTGGACACGTCTTCTCCTCTAGACTTTGGTGCTACACCCGTCAATGAGAGCAAGGTGGGCAATACTTCATGCTTGTTCACTGCAAATGGTTCATGTCTTATAGCTAGACTTTGAAGTCATGACATTGGCAGCAGTACAAGAAGTTTGTGTTTTTATCTGTTCTAGGTGAAGATGCTCACGCTGAAGAACCCCTCCTCTTCTGTGGTTTCTGTAGAGATTCGAGCCCTCTCCCTGTACCCTGCCCCACTGGAGGCTCTGGACCTCCTGACCAAATGGTGCGGCATATAGAGCATCTGTTATCCGTAGTTTCCTATACCTTAACTATTTTGAGCCTTGCACTGTTACTCCAGTATGTCCCTTTTGTGGATTTGCTGTCCGACAAGTAAAATTCTTTTGTTTTTTTGTTTTATTTGACAGGTTTAATATCAGCCCTCTCTCTGTCAACATCAGCACTACAGAGTTCACTCTGTTGGCTACTCCCCCTAAGGTAAAGACACAGGACACGCCCTGGAGAAATAAAATTATGGCGCTGTTTAATCTTTTAATGTTTGCTTACTGCTTTCTGCTGCCAACATGTGATCTTAATCAAACTTTGTCCTTGCACACATGGGAGAACAGAACAGTTAGCAAACACTGTCAGTTTTTTTTTTATATTTCTAACTAACAGTACAGAAAACGAAGAAGAATCCAGATACGAAAACCTGTTTTTACCCCCGATAAAAGTAAACAAAGAGACGTGCTCGTTACATTGTGGTGGATCAATTTTTTTATTTATTTATTTTTGCGAATCTCATCTGAGAGTCGCTCCTCAAACTGCTCCATTGCTGTTCTCTGTTTGACTTAGTTTGGGAGGTGTGCGTGTCGACCCGTCTGCTAGCATTGGCAGGCTACGCTTACCCATAAAACCCTTCTCTGCCTTGCTCGGCCTTATAGCAACTGCTTACTGTGTGTGTGTGCATAGGCTGGCGGCAATGTGGAGGGCGTCATACGCCTGCTGCTGCAGCCCTGGGAGGCCAGAGAGGTCGCTGTGGTCTTCACCCCCTCAGAGCACAGACCCACCACTACAGTTCTTATCATCAGGTATATACTGATTCATAATAGTGGGATGAATATAATGTTAGTTCATACCTTTTTATATCACGTGTGCAATCCTCCTCTTGTGTGTATTCTCATGTGTTTCGGGAACACTGTCAACACTAATACACACTGATTAGTACATTGAGTATAATGTTAATTCATATCTTTTAATATAAGGTTTGAAATAAGGCGTAGCCCTCATCCCGTGTGTATTCTCATGTGTTGCACGTTTCAGAAACAACCTCACAGTGTTTGACATGGTGACAGTGCGGGGCCACGGCGCCATGGAGATGCTCAGAGTGGGGGGCAAACTGCCCGGCCCAGGGGCATGTCTGCGCTTCAATGTCCCTCAGTCAACTCTCATGGAGTGTCGTGATGGTGAGATCGATGCTACTGTTACGTTCACAAATAAACAAATGACAGTGTTTAGTATCTCACTGTCAATTCAGCAGAACAGATTTTAACTTTCTCATGAAAAAGCAGCACCATCCTGCATATGAAGCTAACTGTTGCCCTCTGTCATGTGACCCCTAGGCCTGCGCACCAACAAGCCGCTGTTTGCTATCAGGAAGAGTTTCAAGGTGGAGAATGCAGGAGAGCTCCCTCTGACTGTCATGTCAATGAATATCAATGGCTATAAGTGCCAGGGCTTTGGCTTCGAGGTGCTGCAGTGTCACTCCTTCAGCCTGGACCACAATGGCTCCTCTGAGATCACCATTGCGTAAGTGGAATTTTAGCCTGTTCTGCTTCTTTTTTTTTTTT
>OOFE01050529.1:1706-13498 GCA_900323365.1 Monocentris japonica
CCCAGGGAGCAGCTCTGCCTCTGAGGTAAACAGCTCCTTGTAGAGAGGAGGGAACAGGGAGTGAACAGTGAGAGGGTAGCGCTGACTGAACCAGTGTAGCTTCTCCATATGCAGACTGCACAGCGAACGCAACACCGCCATCCTCTGGTATAGCTACGGAGAGGACAGAGATACGTTGTTTAGGCATCGACCTTCACAACTGGCAAGGTATGTGTGTGAGTGTGTGTGCCTTTTAACCACCTTTTAGCAAACCATCAGATGGCTAAATTGGAACTACATGCTCTATATTGAGACATATACCTTGTGCAGGACACTTTCTTGGTTGTCTCGGTGTAGAATGTGTGTGAAGCCCAACTCCAGGTCCCTCTGCAGTCGCTGAACCCTGCTTCTATCTTCCAGACATGGCCGATCTACACAGAAAGACAGAGAAAGGAAAGTGAGATCAGGATTTTTTTTTTAATATAGATTAAAATGCAACATGAGTGAGACAGATGATTTGATCTTACCTGCATTGATCAGCACCAGTGCAGTGAACAGAGCAATCTGATGCTCAGTAAGCTTGAGAGCACACATACCATGAGCAAAGTCAAACACTGCTGCAATTAAATCGCCACATGCTGCAAGAGGAGAGAGCTAGTTAGTTGGCATTGATAAAGCATCTAATCTATGAATGTCCTACAGAATTATGTTCATTTCACAAATGGTTTCTGAACAAATCTATGGGACCAGTGAGTGGAGTGAAATCCTCACCCAAAGACCTGAAGACTTCAGTTCCAGCAAATTTCCCATCAAAGAAGACAGTGTTGTTCTCTGTGTTAAAGAAGCGACTCATCCTGACTAGAACCACCTCCATGGAACCTAAGACGACAGGGAAAGGAAGGAAGAAAAGGGAGTTTTTTTCAGGGGGTTTTATAGCCCATATTAATACATGTTGCATTAATGTGTGCATTAATACATATTGATTCATGTTTGAGCACGTGAGTTCCTGTGAGATTAGAGGTCCTGACGTGATGTTTCAGGAGTCAGCAGGACAATTTCAGTTATATGGTTAAGTGCGTGATACCCAGCCTAATTGTCTAGTGCGAGCATCATTACGACTGAGAGACAAAACAAAGTGCGAAATCCGCCGTTGTGTGTGTGATACATTGTGTTTTCAAAATCAGTTAGGATTTTGAACGTCTCCTAGTTTGTCTCGAGGTCTAGCTGCTAGGTGAACTCACCAGTCTTGAGAAGCGCAATCTGGTCATTCTGGCTGAGCACGCGGAAACCTGGGATGTGTTTTGCGAACTCCACCACATACTGCACAGCATCAGTCAGTCTAATGGCACAATGCTGCCACATCTCATCTACTGACTGAGAGTGAGACAGAGGGAGTGAGAGGCCGAGAAAAAAGATAGGTGGGAGGAAGAGAGAGGGAGGGAGGGAGAAGTATTGAATGTAGTATTATTCAGTAGTGTGTTCAGCAACACCACTTACTAATAAGAGGAGGTTGTAGATCCAGGCAACCACAGGCTAAATAAAATAGGTTCAAGTTTTACCACATGCTGTAGACTCACCCACACTCTCCCAACCAGTCAATCTACTGCACTTTCCATTGTTTTATTTAATGTATGAAGTATTTCTATATTTTATCTGTATTTACTGTGATTAGGTGTTGTGTTGTATGCCCTGCTGCAAGCCAATTTTTATTAGAGACAACAAAGCAACAACAAATTTTGAAGTCACAAAATGTAAGAGGTCAGAGGTCAAAATGATGGGTAAAGAAATAAACAGGAAACTGACAGGTAGCCTTACGAAGCCAAGCCATCTCACTGGTACTCTTTTGGTTTGAGACTATCTGGATGGACTCATAAGACCACATGTATGTAAGGACCAAGACGGAGGGGCCTAAGAGGAGGAAACAGAAATCAGGACGCTTTACCTTGCTCTGGTAGGCTTGGATCTCTTCTCTGCTGAACATCTTCCATCTGAGAGCCTGCAGCTCCTCCACTCTGTACTGGCTGGTCTCTCTGTGGGAGCGCACAACACTGGTACACAGCTCATCTGCAAAACAAAGCATATATTACACACACACACTATAAAAATTAACCACATGCCAGACCACTCTTCTCTTTGCTTACCTATGTTTCGCAGAGAATGAGGAAAGGGACTATAAAGATCCTCCAATGGGTCATAGGGACGAATCCCAATCAGATCAGGAGATCGATGTCTGGAGTCAAATCCTAAAACAGAGGGATGTTGGAAAGAAAAGAATACATAAGGGACAGGGAGGGGATGATGGCAAGCATATGAGAAGAATGAGAATATAAGTCAGCTGGACAAAAAGAGTTGCTATTACACACAATTTAATTTAACACAGTGATGTGTGTGTGTGTGTGTCCTCACCTCTCCCCTCAAAGTGTCTGCTGCTGTCACCCCTCCCCTGGGATCTGGACACAGGAGAGATACTGGAGCCCCGATAGACCATGCCTGATGACTGCAACTCATCTGGGGAGCATACCAGGTAAGAGTGCACATCAGCAGGGAAGGACAGCAGTTCAGATTCCCCAGTGAAGGAGTAGGCTGAAGCCATGGGCTGAAGGAGCTGGGGGGAGCGGTCTTGGCGAGTCTTGCTGGAGTAGGCCAAGACAGACTGACCCTCTCCCTGGAGTTGCTGCTGCTGCTGCTGCTGTTGCTGCTGCTGCTGCTGGCGGTGTCTCTCTACCTCAGCAATCAGAGAGTCCCGCTGACGTTTAGACATCCGCCCAAACTTCACCGCTGAGGAAGACAAAACAATGCTGTGAACCAAGCTTAAGCTGTGTATAAAACACACAATGAGATAGTGCCCAGCTCTCTGCCCTGTGCCTGTCTGTAAGTGTAAAATGTGTTTGTTCCTCACCGTCGCGGCTCATGCCCTGTGCCAGGCATTTCTGCAGACGGCAGTGTTGGCAGCGGTTGCGGCTGGCCCGGTCGATTTGACAGTTACTCTGCCTGGAGCAGGAGTAGGACACCGTAGGCAGCTGGCTACGCCGGAAAAAGCCCTGAAGTGTGGGTGATGAATGGTTTATGTTGATAAGTACTGATAAATCTTTTTGTGTGTGTGTGTGTGTGTGTGCTATGCTGCTACCTCACCTTGCAGCCCTCGCAGGTGATAACTCCATAATGTACTCCAGAGGACTTATCACCGCAGATCTTACATGGGATAACTTCAATCTGAGCTGAACACAGAAGTACAAGCACTCATGTTAACACTATTTTTAAACACAGTCTCTTTTATATTCACCATACAGATGGCAGGAGGTGTTACAGTTCAGATTATAAACCAGCAGGGAAAAAAATAGTTTGGCCAGTATTGAGCTGAGGTTCGTATGAGAGAGTATGTCAGTAAATGAGAAAGGAGTTAGTAAAAGACAAACTATACAAGAATAAGAAATCTTACAGTTCATCTTACCAAACCTGTTAATATTGTGTTGCTTGTTTGGTGAGGTTTGACCAAACCTAGATTTATTAATGCCATCTTCATATGAACTCATTCCTGCAGATGGCCTTGCATACACACGGACACGCACATCCACGCACGCAATCGTTTATGATTTATTTGTAAATTCTTTTAATACATTATACTACATCAAACTTAACCTGTATAGCATGGTAGTTTCCAGTTTGTCACAGTGGAAGTGAAATAAGCCATCTAGGACCATAATGACAATATAATTTACCCAAACAAGTGAACTGCAGAAGGATTCCAACTGTGAGAAAATGAAGCACTCTCTTAAATGCTGTACTTCCCCTTAAACATCTATCAAATGCACTATGATCAGAGTAAAAAGATGAACCAAAGGTATTTTCCTCTGAAACACTTCCTGCCTTAATAATAATGAACAGAATAACATCAAATACAACGAGGAGAGTGAGTACCGAAGATGTGGAATATTTGCAAATGGAGAAAGGCAGAGAATGAGAAGGTGTCAACCTCAGAGTCTTTTCAAGTGGTTAACTGGCTTCTCTTTCACTGTGAGTGTCCCTCTTTCATGTCATTTCTTTCTTCATGCATTCCTCTCTCTATCTCGCTCATAAAGGACAGAGTGCCAGTAATGCACTCTTTCCTTCATCATTGCCAGTAATGGCCATCCCCCTCTCACCTCTACCCAGCCCCCCTGATCTCTTTCTTTCTCTCACGCCCCTCTTTTTTCACCCCTAGTGGTTTGACCCTTTTGTCTGAATCAGGAGTCATTTTATTCATCAAGTACAAAGTGGACGCACACCCAAAACTTAGCGAGGTGCAGACTCACAGAAAACTAGTACATAACAAAGGAAAGTTGCACATGTTGTAAATAGTGTGCTTTGTTTTTTGCTGTAAATACTGTTTTTTCTTTTGAAACTTGTTTTTTTTGCACAATCCCGTGAGCATTGCCACTTTTTCATTTCACTACACATCCTGTATGCGTATGTGACAAATTGACTCTTGACTCACATTCTTTAACTCCTTACTGTGTTTCTTTTAATCAGGACCAATGTTTTGGCACAAATGCCTTCATCGAGCACAATAAATGTACCATAAATTCAGGGTAAAGCATACAGTATGGTCGTCCTTTCTACTCACCACTAACACCAGATCAGCTCTCTTGCCATCCATTCCCTCTAGCCTCTCTTCCCTCCTAAGGCTATGAAGATTTGTCTGTTTTCTGTGAGACAAGTGCTCATGCCTGTGTGTTCATGTTTACAATTTCTGTATTTCCGTGCATAACTGTGCCACATTTTTTTGTGTGTGTTAGTGTGTCAGTGTGTGCCCTCTTTTTTGGTGCCACAGGGATCACCTGTAGGCTCCTAAGGAGGGCAGTCGGTCTGTGGTAAAATATATTACACTCATTTTAAATATAGATGTGCAAACATTAATGATAACGTAGCAATACCATACTGCACATATAGACGGTAAGACAGGACAGGCTATGACTATGTACAAGGGGGGATCGATAAACCTCATGATTTGCTATGATAGTGAAAAGAATGATTCATAGATTTAAGAAGTTTAAAAGATAATAGGATGTTTTCAGCAAAATAGCCCACAATAGAAATACCTCTTTATGCACTAAACAACATTGGTCATCAAAGTTAACGAAGTTGCTGAGCTCTGATTATGATTGCATTGCTGGTGGTAGTGAGGAAGACAGGTAGAGAGCATCGGTGGTCTCTGTTTTTTGCTGTTTCAGTTCTGATTTTCAACCTCAAACAACAGGAAATCCACTCTGACCCACAACCTTTCACTGTTCACACGCACACACACAGCAATCACACACTATCTTTTACTGCTCATCCAACAACGTACATACAATCATACCCCTGATAATTCTAAATATATCATGAACGTATTTGAATGTGTTTTAAAGTGATATTACTTAGAACAAAACAAATATGCTTCTGAAATAAAACTCCATCTAGCTTTGGTGAGTTTAAGGCATCTGCAGAACTGTGCCTACCATTTACATTTGATGGCCTAAAAATGGAGTGACAATGGAAGATGGAAAGTGAAAATGAACTTCACCAGCTAAACATTTAGGAATCATTTACAAACACCAGCCCTTCTTTTGCTTCGCTTCATTATCTCCAGCCACAGGCCTAGACCAATCTAACCCATCATCTCTTGGCGCGAGTGTGTGTGAGAGAGCGTGTGTGTGTGTATGACTGAGAGAGAAAGAAAGAGAGAAATAGAAGAGCAATTAAAATCCTGAATAAGAATCAAACCATTTTTATTTCTTCCATGAGCATCATTTTCAGTTAATATTATTAGGGGTTATAATGCCTAAGACGTATGAATAAGACTCAATATGGTGAGAAAATCATGTTTGTATTGTTAGATTTGTCAAAAGTATGTCTACGTGGATGCTAAGATGATACTATTGATAGCCAAATGCTTAAATGTTTCAGTATATAGAGGTTTACATTTATATGGTTCTTCAATAGCTCAGCAATACAGTTCCAGGTGCTAGTTTTGTTTTAACAGACCACATAATAAAGATTATTGGGTTAAAAGGTCCATATATTTTCATCTAATTCGCTTATATGCACATGATGTTCAGCAGTGTTTCCTCTATATTTCTTCCCAACTGTGGTGGTAGGAAGCACAAAACCATATCCCTGTTTAGGAAACAAGACTCATAAATACAACGCCTGCCTCTTTACGTAAAGAGACCATTCAGACTGCAAATACAATTATTTTGAAAATATCTTTAGCATGGTGGGTAATGATCTTACCATGGTGGGCCGCCATGGTAGAATATATAGGAGAAACTCAGTAAAACTGAACACAAATAGTGCTTTCCATATTGTTGGTGAGTTCATGAAGTATTATTTGAGTAATATCCTGTAATCTGCAATCTCTCGATAAATACTGAACATTTTACAACTCTACTGCATTGCAACCAATACAGTATGAAACGAATATGAAGCAAACCACCATTCAAAACTATTTTAGCATACAACAACTCCTTGTCAAATATTGATGTGAGAAAATGAAAACAAAAAAATCAAAATCTTCCAACAAATATAAACTGCTCATCCTAAAATGAAAATATAATGTGCCATGTGATGTTTAGAGATTTTGGTACAGCAGATGCGAAGTGATGGAAATAAACCGGTTTGGCAGTGAAATAAAAAAGTGCCACCTTCTATGCTTCCACGTACCTAGTATAGCAAGAGGCTACTGCACAGAGATGGATTAATTTACTCTCTTTCAATCAGTATTTCTAATTATCAATGACTTACACTTTCCCAATAAAAAGCAATTAACCAATGTTGTCCTCTAAACAAAAGAAGCTTCACCATGTCACCATGACACAACATTCGCTGGTTGTCTCATATGTCTGATGACTGAGGTTTGCCACTATAGCTGTGGACAATAAATCTGATTCTCAGTGATCAGAGGTTAGATCAGAGGTTTTCAACCTTGGGGGGAAATAAGATGAAATAAGAAACAATTAAGAGTACAGCCTCTAGGCTTTCCCCCAACACAAATCAAATAGAAAAGCCTAAAAAGGTGAACATGGGTCGTGAGCGTGTGTCTCCTTATTTTTAGAGAATGTAAGCCAAAATGTTTGAAAAGCCCTTATTTATATTTATATTTATATTCATAGAAAGGGAAGAAAAATAGAGAGTACAGGAGAAAATGTTGAATAATGAGGAAATCAAAAGAAAAAAAGAGGAAAAATGAGAAAAGGGAAAGAAAGGTTTGATCTGTGGAATGAGGTTGTAACCCAGAAAGACCTAATTTCAACGGCATTCACAACTTTGAGAGTAGTGTGTGTGTGTGTGCGCGCGGGGGTGGGGGTAGACATAGTGCCACTCTTCAAATCTTCAGTCGGTCTAAAATCACTCCGTCAGCAGTCTGTTCTTTGCACTGTAAACGGATAAAAAAACCTCAACTTTCCTCTGACGGAAGCTTACCTCAAGTACATACACATGCGAAAATGCTAACACTTTTTTATGTGTACACACACACACACACACACACACACACACACTAATCATCTAATCATTAATAATTGATCAACAGTCAATTTTGATATGCTTCATTATTATACACAGGATGGAGGAATCATTCACAATTTATAACCATAGAAATTATTGTTATTATTGTTGTTATTTCTCAGGTATTTATTTAAAACACCTTATCTGGGTGAATTTCACCAAAGTAACATGAATTTACTTGGTGCAAATAATAATTCTTCCCACTGTATTAATAATAAGGAAAACCTTCATTTGCTGATGTATTTCCCAATCTAGATTCACATTTTCAGTCCCACCCTTTAACTGTAAAATCATTCTTACTACCTGTGCATACGTTTTTCTGAGATTAGATGTTTTAAGTATTTCATTTTTGGATTTGACACAGATCGCTCATTACTTGGGTAAAGCAAAGCAATGTGTTACATACAGTGAAATATATTTCCCATTGTTTCAAAATGTATGTGGAAACAAAGAGTATATTGAAGCTCTTTCATGAAAGTGAAATAATGATGCTACTGCATTTCAACATACAGTGTCTTTTCTCTAAATATCATACTATTAATCATACCACATCCAACTTTTGAATTATAGGTCCTACAATGCATGGCCACAGAGGATTCATAAAGGCTCTGAAAAATACTTAGAATTGCTGAAATTGCATAAAAATGTGCCCATCAGAATGAATTTCTTAGTAAAAGTAGACATGGCTTACGACTTTGATTCCTTTAAATATTTGTAATCTGTATTTGAAAGTGATCTTTAACAAAAACAAAACTAAAATTGAGATAAGAATGACCAGGTAAAATAAAAACAGCTGCTGGAAATGACAAATTGGTGCACCCAAATTTATATACAATATGTGTATGTTGATATGGGTGAATCTTGAGGTTATAGATATTTAATATCTTTCTGTTCCAATATTAAACTATCAAGTGTATATGCAACTTCTATGTACGTCATTCTTTGACAACACTAAAACGGAGGAAAACTACCTAACTACTCTGAGGCAAAGAGAAATGATCAAAGCACCATGAAAAACCATCAAATTTACCATATTCTTCTTTGAAAGACAGACTGAATTCGGGGGTGTTTGAAAGAGGTAATGTTTTGAGAGTTATGAATCAGCTTGACAGCTATATTTCATTTACATTGAATGTGTCACCTGAGATTTTGGTGTGTCAATGCTTTGATGTAAAGTCAACCGCGTTGGAAGTGTGAGTTATATAGGCTTATGCCCCTAGAAGAACAAGGAAATCCTTTTGATAAAGAAAATGTATGAGAATCTAGACAGGTATCTCCGGAACACAACAACAAAGTGTGTGTCTAAATTCTGAATGAGTCAAGCCCACAGTAATAGGTAGTGTATATCACTGAAGCCAATCTTGAGTGACAGCTGATCACAGGATCAGTTAAATAGTTGTTTTCCAGCTATGGTGAAGACATGAAATTATAAAGTTATTTTCAGAGTTGAAGATGTCTCCCTTTGTCTCTCTCATGCACATAGTATTCCACACACAGCTGCATGACTGAGATGTGCATACATCTACGCGCCATCTAAAAAGAAAGGCAGCTGTGTGTGTGTGTGTGTGTGTGTGTGTGTGTGTTTGCATGGGTCCAATGCAAAGGAGGGAGCAAAGGCAACTAACATAAATAATAAACATGCTTTCTATCACATGCACTATTAGCTGTATTTTATCTCCATCTCATGTACAGTATGAGTATGAGTCAGCCCATTCAAACAGATGCACTGTGGCTCTGTGCATTCTGCAGTCCTTACCTGATGAAAGTCTAATCGCTTTATGTCAGTTAGTATTTGGTAATGATATGATGATTGTGATGATTTGCCAAAGGAATAAATCTGCACTTTCCTACTAGCCCCCTCTGTAAACATCCACCATCCTGTCCTTTCCTAACCTTTCAAACAGCATGTTTTAAGTCTATCCATCTATTTGCATGACAACTGATTTGTTTTGTATGATCACAGATAATGGATATGTGATGACTAAAAAGATAAAGTATTTTACAAAACAATTCCGACGTTAAAAAATCCCAAACTTGTCTTTGTTTTTTGTCTGTCTTTGAATTTTTCAATATTCAGATTTTTAACATAGAAAATGAGCTCATCTGTATAAGTGGGAGAAAGACGGTAGAAATATTTGACGCATGATTCAAAGCTGAAGTCCATCAAAGGAAGATCAAAATTGAGTCATTTCATGTTACCAAACCATAGAACTGAAACACATATATTGATGTGAATGTACCCAACAGTCAACCAGACTCAATTCAAAACAAATAACAAAAATCTGCCTTCATACGTATATATATAGGTATGTGCTTAGTAGCAATAAAAATGTGTGTGCTGTATGATTCATTGATGGCATTAAGACCACGATGAACTTCATTCAGAAGTTTATATTTTAATGTAACACACACTTTGTTCAACCCAACACAACCTGGTGAAGTTCAACAAAGGCACATATGCTGGTCACATATGCCACTCCCATGTACAGTCTACACAGATACATGGTTATTTAAGGGATTCTTCTACATGTACTCGACACGGCAGCTTAAAACTGAATGTGAAAGCCTTTCTTGTTACAGCATCCTGTGTATAAAGCGTGACCTCTCTGTGACAATATAGTGCAGCATCAGAAGCATCAAGTCACAGTCATGGCAAACAAGCACTCGACAAGTAAAGGTGTTTCTGATTCTGCCATTGCGATACCAGAGTGGCTAGGAGAGAAACCATGACCAAAAAGCAACAAATGCAGGGATCCAGTCGATAAAAATGAATCACACACAGACATACAGACGCAGACAGACACACACCAACCGTCAGAGACCGTAATCCCTACCTCGCATCATCCTCACTCCTCCACTTCTCAGAAGGTTTGTCCCACTTTCACAAACTCACTTTTCCTCTCGCTTTGTCTAACAATACTATCTTTCTTTCACACACACTTTATGCACGACTGTTACTGTCTTTGTCTCCCTTTCTTTCACTCTGTCTTTCTTTTTGTCCGTCCTTTAGCAAGCTGGGATAGGTGCTCACTGCAACTTCAGCATACATATTCAGGCTTTTGAGTGTCAGTCACCGCCTCACCTTCCTTGGGTGTGTGTGTGTGTGTGTGTGTGTGTGTGTGTGAGAGAGAGAGAGAGAGAGAGACAGACAAAGAGATGGGGGGCTGTCCCCTGGCCTGGCTTTCTCTCTCAAGGTACTTTTTCCCCATACCTTTGTTGTTGTTCACCCACTCACTCGAGACCACACTGTTTTATAGTGTCTAACACCTTTAGACTCTCCTTCAGAATTAAAATGAAACCAACATAACAGATTGTGAGCAACAGAAAAAATTCAGTGCATTGAAATGAAAGAAACATTGCAGAAGATTTGAATTTTTAAGTTATCATTTTGATGATTATTTCTATGTGTACTGTGTCTCTAGTTGGAGTGGTCACCACTTGAGCAGTCTGCATTTTTAACAGCCAATAAAGATTGTCAATCTATCAGCCAATTGATCATTTCTTTCTCCTTTCAACATCTTCCTTTTCCCATCACAATCAACACTTTTAATGTGATCTTATCTAAACCACAGCTACGGTTGCGGACACCCGTTTCTCTGTACTCATCCCCCTCTCATCCCCTTCTCATCCCTCCATCTCAGCGCCTGATACAGAAAATGAAACAAGCCCACCATGGTTCTCCATTCCCCCTAGTATTACCCTCAAGCTAACTTCCAAACCCACATCCAAAATTATATGTCCTCTCTGCTGGCATGTACAAATCTATTTTTGCACATGTGCAGTGCACAAGGAATTAACCATTAAAAAGATCATCAATATGATTACTACCCAATTCATTTATTTCTGACCACGTAATGTGAAGACAACAAAATACTATGCATGGCATTTCCAAACTCTGTAACGCCCGCAGCTGTGCTGAAGTTGTGGCGGAGTGTTAAACCAAAGTAGTTAAAAAAAGAAGAGATGTTATCGCTGTTTTCTGCATTCAGACGCCAAAGAGCCAATATATAGTAGTTGGTATTGGCATCTTCTTGTCATACAGAGGGAGACACAGGTGCAACACATGGTGAGATACACAGACTGCATCGCTGACGGCCCAACCCCAGAGACACCAGGGTATGTGTGTGTTTGCATGTGTGTGTGTGTTCTATGCTATACAGGTGCAATGTATGTTCACTCGCTAAGAAGCTAACCACAATGCATGCACAAATATCTAGCACAAACACAAGCATAGTCATACCACATGCAGACATAGTGGCACCAGTGTGCATAAACACATGTAGGTAGGC
>OOFE01050530.1:14099-24385 GCA_900323365.1 Monocentris japonica
GTGTATTGGATTTGTTTTTGACAAATTTATTTCTGTTAAACCTCGGACTACAGAAGTGTTCTGCTTGGTGTGCGGGCACTTGAGGAAATGTATAGAAAAGTTAGGAAAAGTTCAGTCAGTGAGTTTATTCAGTTATTTTTGAATCCCATCTCACCCTAGGGTAATTGTATGCTTGATGGAAAAAGTGTTGTACAGTAATGTGCAATGCAATGTGAGGCAAAGTGCTTCAGTGGGTAGCACTGTTGCCTCACAGCATGAAGGTCCTGGCTTTGAATCTCAGAGATTGCATGTTTTTCCCATGTTTGTATGGGTTTCATCCAGGTGTTCCGGTTTATACTATATATATACTGGATATATACATACAGTTCATAGTTGATTCTACCTTTGCAGAAACAAGAACATTGTGTTTTTATTTCCTCCCGAAGCTTTTTGTTTTTAAAAAGGACAACAACGAATAAAACTGTATGCTGTGTATAGTGTGTGGTTAGTGGCTCAGTAGTTGTTGCTTTTAACTGATTTGAGTAAATTTCACAACTTTTCTCCACTGAAACCAGACAATAGGTTGAAACAGACGAGACATGCCCATATAGTATAGGGAGGAGTTGTAGATCGATAAACAAAGCAGAATGCTTTAAACTAAAGCTGGGTTGGAATCCGATGAATAGAAATCAAACTAAATTTAAAAAATAAAAGGTTTGGAGGTCCTCAGACTTGGACCAGTCTCAGGCATGGCACCCCCCATTCCACCCTCTACTCCGAAATACATTTAGGTTGTTTTCTTCTCCTTGCTTTGAAAATGGAGAGGATCTCAAACAGTTATCCATTATTCAGCAGCTACCTATCCATTTTCACTCCTCACTCTGGTCATATTAAAGTTAAAAGGGATGGGACTTTAAAGGGGAGGGACGGGGAGTTGGACTCTCAGGCATGAAAACAGTCAGGTGGCTTTGAGGAGGCAAGACAGGCGAAGAGATGGGAAAAAAGAGATTGAGACAGACAAACGGACAGGCGGACTGTGAGGATGAGAGAGACTGTGTGAAGAAGAGAGGTCTTGAGTCCTACAAAGGCTGAGAGGGTCAGACAGTGGGATCTGCCTCAGATCTGCCTCAAATTGTCTCTGTGCAGAGACAGAGAGAGACAGAGAGAGAGGATACAGGATATGAGATGAGAGCGAGACATACTGAACAGCTATAGAACATTGGGAAGGAGGCAGGCAGGAATAAGTTGCCCACTGACTTTCATCACTTTTTAATAATACAACCAGTTGATGTCATTAATGGACATTGGCTGAGACTGCCTGCAATGTGTCCAGCCAGATATGCTGGGGCAGTTAAATATCCTGCTTCCCACCAGTGCAGCGAGCACAAGGTGGTAAGGATGAAACAGAAAAAGGAAAAGAAAAAAGGAAATCAATAATAACTCTGGGTGAACTTTTGCTAAACTAACTCGAAAAGTTACCACAAAGTTCAAAGTGCCCATGCACGCACAAAAGCAGAACAAATTTGTGGGGCTCAAAGTTTGCCTCAAATAAATGAAATAAAAAAATGGATTTTGCCTCAAACCGCCCCATTTCTGTCTGTCCTCTCTCACTCTCTGTCTCTCTGTAATCCATTTCCAACCCAGCACATTAAATATTAACCCAGCAAAAAGATCCAGAAACTGCAGACCCAGCAATTTGGTCATTCACATACACCGATCAGCCACAACATTAAAACCACTGACAGGTGAAGTGAATAACATTGATTATCTCGTTACAATGGCACCTGTCAAGGGGTGGGATATATTGGGAAGCAAGTGAACAGTCAGTTCTTGAAGTTGATGTGTTGGAAGCAGGAAAAATGGGCAAGCGTAAGGATCTGAGCAACTTTGACAAGGGCCAAATTGTGATGGCTAGACGACTGGGTCAGAGCATCTCCAAAACGACAGGTCTTGTGTGGTGTTCCTGGTATGCAGTGGTTAGTACCTACCAAAAGTGGTCCAAGGAAGGACAACCGGTGAACCAGCGACAGAGTCGTGGGCACCCAAGGCTCATTGATGCACATGGTCCGATCCCACAGAAGAGCTACTGTAGCACAAATTGCTGAACAAGTTAATGCTGGCTATGATAGAAAGGTGTCAGAACACACAGTGCATCGCAGCTTGCTGTGCATGGGGCTGCGTAGCCGCAGACCGGTCAGAGTGCCCATGCTGACCCCTGTCCACCGCCGAATGGTTTTAATGTTATGGCTGATCGGTGTAACTCTTAGTGTGTTGGCTTAGTCATCAATTGATAGTGTCTACATAGAGGACATCTAACAACTATTTATTCATCAGCATTATGAACTCATGACACTTCCCCACAGGGATAATTACAATGTCATCTTATCTTGTTATGATAGTAAAAAACGATACACCATACACTATACTATTGCTCTTTTTACAACATTTTTGTCTTTATTGGATGTCTGTGTGTGTGTGTCATGTGATCGGTTACACTGTGGTTTGCCACACTTAATGGTGTTTTTTTTTGTAGAGGTTTGCATTCTGCTGATGCGGCTTGTTAATAATGACTGTATGCAAAAAATAAGTGGGCGTACACTCAAACCTCTCATTAGTAGCCAGTAGTACACAGAAACGTCCTGGTAGAATAAGTGAGTATACGGCATATGTGTATACCCTCACCTACCCACTGTTTGGCAGAGAGGAGTATGAATCTCAATGACAAGCAATGGAGTGGATTTTCATTTAATTCATTTTACTTTACGACCGAAACACCACCTGGTACAGGACCGGACCATGTAACTGGCTACTGGTTGAGGTAGCGTGGTATCATCAAAAGACAGAAGTTTCAAGGATATGAGTTGCGGGTTTTTGATGTGCCACAGCACTTTGTCATGTCACTTTGCAGCGCAAAGCAAGTTAAGCTCTCACAGTCTCCTCCGTTTGTTTCTCTTCTTGTTCTCTGTCCTTCTGGGATGATTACAAGCCAATCAGTTGTGTAGCTTTGTTTCTCATTTCCAGCAGCTGAGTAAAGGCATGCCAAACGTGTGGTGAGGGAGGGAAAAGAGGGAGAGAGAGAGAGAGAGAGAGAGAGCGATTTGAGAGAGGAGGCAAAGGAGGCTTCAGTCATACAGTCGCCATGCCAGGAAATAATTAAAACAATCCTAAAAGATGCCAAGAGGAACTGGGAGAGAGGGACGCTATGCTGTGAAGCGTGAAGAAATTGCTTTTCTTCATGTTAATTACAGGGTTATGATTTTCAACTGATGCAAGGAGACGCTATTTTGCGCCTTATTATGATAATAAATTTTGTGTTGTGTGTTGGGTTATCCAGCCATGGTAATTAATGCAAATGGCGTTACGCTGACTGGTGTCATCCTCGTCGAGGGAGCCGGCATGTGTGCGCTGGCGCTGGCACGTGCACGTGCGTACGTGTGCATGACTGTTTGCCTGTTTCGCGTGTCAAGGGAGTGTCCTTGCGAACTCCTCTCCGCTCCTGCCAAATATTGACATCGGAAAACCTTTCATTTTCAACTTTGATTTCTTCTTGCCTCTTTGGCTCTCTCCACTCACAGTTAGCCTTAACTCAGGCTCACAGTGTCTCGCTGGTCCCCCGTGCTCAGTGAAGCTTCTGCAGTTGTTGAGGTGAGTGGCATTGGCAGAGAGCCTCCACTACACTTTTACAGAGTACATGGCTCACAGACAATAACAGTCAATGGGCCAGAACGAGTGAAGAGTGCTCATTTTATCTTAATCTGTGAGCGGTGCGTCTACTTTGAGGCTTTTTGATTAAAAGATAGATCAAAAGCAAGATAAATCCGTATTGAAACAAATAGTTTTGCCCAGGTTTAGCTGACTCGAGCTAGGAAAGGATACTGGACCAGTAACTGCAAAGAGAAGGCAGGCAGGGCAAGCCGAGTGTCTTCTCTGATGCTGCCACTCCTGCTGACATGCATGGAAAGAAAGTGTCTTCCACCACTCTCCACGTTCATACAGAATCATCTCTCTCTGTCTCTGTCTTTCTGTCTGTCTGTCTCCCTCGCTCTCTCTCTCTCCCCAACACACACCGTCTTTCTGTATTTCCCTCCCATAAGTCACACAAACAGCGTCACCTTCAAGTTGAGAATATATCCCGGCGCGCTTGTTGCTCCCTGCACAGCACATCGATGATCAAAGCCATCCACCCACTCGCTTGAGCACAGTGTCAACTGTTTATGTGTGTTCCCACAGTCTAATCGCTGCCTACATACATGTTAAGGTCAGGCTTTGTCAGAAGCGGGTGAGAGGAGAAGGCTCTCTAAGGAGGACCCCTGTCAGTGGGAGATGGATGGGGAGGATGGAGAGTGGCAGGGAAGTTTTAACCACACATTAATGAATAGCCACTCCTTCCACTCCTTCCATATTGTGACAGCTGCTACCTCTGATTACCAGCCAGTCTCTCCAGCGCTCACATATCCACGCGTAAACTGGAATGCGTTCACACCCTCTTCCATACCTTTTTACAATA
Organism: Monocentris japonica; assembly: GCA_900323365.1. NCBI lineage: Eukaryota > Metazoa > Chordata > Actinopteri > Trachichthyiformes > Monocentridae > Monocentris > Monocentris japonica. The sequence goes on from OOFE01050530.1 coordinate 18,586, forward strand.
GCACACACACACACACACACACACAAAGACAAACAAACCCAGACTGAGTCTCTGTGACAGATGATTCATGTGACATGCACCTATGTTTGCTTTCCCCCTTCTTGGCACAATCACATATATTTGCCCTGTACAGCCTGCTGCACTGTGCTGATACAAAGCAGAAATATGAACAGGTGTGACGTGGGTAATTTTTTCGCTTGGCCCGGAGCAGTGCTGGGCCAAAACTGGGCAGCTCAGCTGGGTTTAAAGTTGAAATCCAGCCCAGAGCGGCTGACCAAGGTCTTTGTAGCCAAACACAAAGGAGTGGCTGATTTTTCAAGCAAAATTGCTTCAAAGTCAAATGTTCTCTCTTTCTCTTTCCCCTTGTGTCTCAGGAAAAAAAAAATATACACAAGTGACAGAATTTTCAATCTGCCTCAAAGTTTATTATTTTAGATCAAAAGGAATTCAAATGTCCGACCTCTGTCTCATATTACAGTTAATGCCAGTTGACAGCCCCACTGTAGCTCTGTGACATGCATCCAAAGTGAAATGCAGTCCTTGTGTCTACTCCTCTCTGCCATGTCAGTGGGAGGGCTTGTCAAGGCCCTATGCCAGCCGAACGACTGGCACCTCGGATGACACCACAAGAGAAGAAGCAGAGCGGAGAGGAGACAGAGAGGAGTCAGAGATAGCGGAGAGAACTTGTTTTCATTCTGCACTTATTCACAGTCCCACTCTCATGCATCCCTGTCTTATCTCCATTCTCGATCCGTCTCCTTATCTCGCTCTCCCTGCTCTGCCCCCTCCCTCTTTCTCTCCTCTTTCTCTTGCTTTGCTAGCTGTGAATTTGGATGAAGTGTACAGTCGTCGCAGCCAAACGCAGTCTCCACAACCTCTGTACTACTACGCCATATCTCTTGATTGATATTCTCCTATCTATTGCTCACACACACTCAGCAGCTCTGATAGAAGGAGACTATTAGCATTGGCTATGTTCCATCTCCTCTTTCTCAGTAAGTTAGACTCCAATCACTGGATCTTGCTGGCAGGATGCAGGGAGAGAAAGTAAGAGAGAGCAAGAGAGAGAGAGAGTGTGTGTGTTAGAGAGAGAGAGAGAGAGAGAGATAATGTCAATGGGACATGACTGCATGTCGCAACCTGAGGGACAGACAGGCTGAAAAACCAATCACATGTTGGGAAAATTATTATTATCTTGACTTCTTTATTTCTGTTATTTTTTATGATCTTCTGCTGACTAGCACTGACACACACACGCACACACAGTGGAGCAAGTATTTTTATTAGCATTATTATTTATTTTTTTCTTTATTTTTTTATCATTATTTTCTTTCTTGATTAATTGTATCCTTTTTTCTTTTTTTTCTTTTTTAAAATCTCATTGTTTCAAAGATGCTTTGGCAATACTGTTTATGTAGGATTCATGCCAATAAAGCAAGAGAGAGAGTGAGGGAGAGAGGGAGAGAGAGAGAGAGACTGACATAGGCAGAGATGGAGTGAGAAAAGAACATAAGTTGTCCTGTAATATGTCATTGTCCTACATCCTATGTGTGTGAGTGTACACTCGTCTAAGTTGCAGTGCACTGCAGAAAACTGAAAGCAGGGAACACTGACACTTGAAATCAATACCAAGCTTGAGTGTGGGGCTGGTGGTGGTGATGGGGTTTATTTGTGAGACGGAGAGTGTTGCATTAATTGAAGTGCTGCGGAAACTGATTCAATGGTGCAACATTAAACGTATTTCATATCAGTGGAAAATTGTCTTTTTTTTATTTCACCCTATACATCAACCACCAAACAGGCTGGAGGTATATCACCTTCTGGCCTCGGCATCCACCAGTACTTACAGCCATTTAAAATATTCAGGTCGGAAGGGTTTGCCTCTGCCAGGCACGGTTCTGTGCTGAATCATTGTGCTTTACAGCCTCGTAGAAGCAGCTGGGAGAACGTGTGTTGCGCCGGTGATGCGTGACACTGATCTTTGTCTCATTATACATTACCATCTACTCCACACTGCTTTGCATTTTAACTGGCTAAACAGTAGTCTGCTGAGGGCCGTCCGGGCTCTCCACTGCCCCTGCCTGGGCATGTATTCATTACGTACCTAAGAAAAGTGGCTCTCAACAGTAAAGCTCACGACCCCTGAAAATGGATGGCTGCTTGCAACACCCCGACCACAGGTGTGGTCAACGAATGAACTGGGTCAATAGCTCCCTATGCTATTTCACTTGAACATTTAGGGAAGCCTAAAGGCAGCGGCAAATGCAAAATGTTATTATTTCACAAGGATGAAAAGTACGTAAGTAGTACAAGTAGTACACATAAGCGCTGTTATATTCTTTGCATATTTTTTACACAATATGTTAAACAACTTGTAACCCCAATGATCTTCCCAAAACTTCCCGGCGGGTCGCGACCTCGAAGTTGAGAACTACCGCTTCACTATTCGAACCCAATTTACCTCTTCAGCGATAGAGAAGTTAATATGGAGGCGTGACCCGACCGGTCAGCCCGGATTGCTATGGCTGTTCTGTGGAACTTAATGATGCACACGCAAAGGAGGGAGGTGAGGGCATGAATATCTATCACGTCCTCACGCAGGCTTGACACAGCATAAAAAAGAAAGCTTAGCTTGAGGGGGGAGAGATGGATGAGTTCAGTGTCTGCTAGGGGAGTTTCATGTGGACTCTAACCAGATCTGTAGCTCTGGATGTTTGCCTGGGGAGGTGTGAACAACATGCGCATGCATGTGTGGGCACGTGCATATATGTTTCCAAGTGTGTGTGTGTGTGCATCTCCTACTGTGCAGTTTTAATTTGTAGCCGTTATTAACACCCTCTTCCTTGAAAACTAGGAAAAAGAAATGAAAGAAAGGAATGATTGAAAGGCAAACACTGAGGTCTTTCCCTCCACTTCATCCATCCACTCTCTGTTGTCACATTGATATGTGCAATATGTATCAAATATTTAGTAACAAGTCCTCAGAGGCTGTTACTTTACTGTGATCATGAGCTTGACATTGATGCAGTGGACCCGAGTTGCAGCGGTGTACCATGAACATTACCAAATACAGCTAGCTGCAATAAAGAATGCACTCGTGGGCTTTTCACAGCAGTTACTAATGCATGTGTGCTGTCTGAAAAGTATATAGTGCATTGATCATAAGATGGAGAATCCAGCCACAAAGAGGACAGACTGGCACAAACAACATCTGAATGGAAATAAATAAACAAAACAGAAAGCCTCTTTAGTACACTTCAAACTTCTGTATTAAAAGTATACTGAATACATTGTCCCACTCAGATAAAGTGCATGTATCCCCTCATTAGAGTTCCTCCTAATTGTTGCCACAGTTCACCCAGCAAACCGCAGTGGATTTGACTGAGAAACACAGGAAGTACTTAGAAATGTATTTTCTTAGCTCTCACCACAAATAGTCTCTCTCGCTCTCTCTCTCTATATATACTGCATATCTGACACCTGCTACTAATGACTCACACACACACACACACGGCACCATTTTGCTCCTGATGTAACTTAATTGTAACTAGGTGCAAGACCTCATTCTTCCAAGACATCCATCTGAGATGTCTGGGAAAACTGTGGAGAGGAAGTCTTCCAGTGGATCAGAGCTGGGAGGGCCCTCATCATGTCTCAACACATCCACAAGGGTGATGTCATTATTCTCATTATTTATTGGTCATGATTTCTTTCCTTCCTTCAGCATGGGTTCATACCAGGTTTTTATACAGTCCATGTTCCACTGACTTTCAGTTTCTTGCAAATTTTTCTTGCTGTGTTTGGAAATGCTGTGCATGCGAAACAAATAGCTGAAGAGTCAAATGGCAACCCCTCTAGTGAATCGCATGTTGTTCTGAATCAACCTGCAAATGCCTGCAATTTTCACAAATCATTGCATTTTCACCTCAAAAAGCAGATCATTGCAATAACTCATTTTATATATGACTCTTTATGTATGACTCAGAATTTTCACCCATAGTAACACTTAAACACTTAAAGCATTGCAAAGTACCTATCAGAAGAAAAAAATGCTCCATAGGCGGGTATTGTGTTATTTGTGTGGCCCTGAACTTTGACAGAGAGAAAGACTTCTGACCAGGCTCCTGTGTCCTCTTGCAGCTAAGGGCGATCCCATGGTCCCAAACACACACCGCACACACATACACACACGCACGCACACACCACTCCGACTGGGCTCTGATGTCATCTGTAGCAGCTCAGGGTAGTCCCTAAGGGTGTAGCTATGGCAGTGCAGTGGAAAGAGCAATAATACGGCCAGTTGTCTCTAACATCGGGGTCACAGAATGTGCCTCACAGCACGGCCATTCAAGCAAAAAATCTGGGCAAATCACCTTGCTAGCTTGGGAAGTGTTTTACGGTGCAAGCAGAAAGTGCAGGCCACTTTTGCTTTAAGTTGTGTATTTTTTATGTGTGCGTGCGTGTGCACGTGGAAATGTCTGTGTGCACACAAATTAGTGTGCCATCACTGTGTTTCTGTGCTGTCTCTGATTTGTTTGGGCCCATTCTGGTTCCGGAGGTAAACACGTATATCCAGATATGACCGTTCCTAATGGCTTTTTAATGTCTTTCTAATTTGCCCTTTAAAGGGCTCTAATGGACTGTCCCCGTGTTTGTAAAGAGAGGAGGAACGGTGGATCTGACTCATTTAGTGATTACTATTGAGGCCGCAGTAGAGTAGACAGCGCCATTAGACTTTATGGATTCAGGACTTCTACTGTAGGGAGAAACATAATACTTTGATATTTTATTTACAAGTCCGTGTAACTCAACTGTATTTCCCTGTCAGCTGTTATGAACCCTCCTGTTTCAAAAGGGTTGCCAGGGTTTGCGCTTTAGATGGAGCTTCTATGTGGAATACAGTATTTCAGGATTCAATCTCTGGTTAACAGAGAAGGATTTTGACTTTACTTCAAAAGAAATATCAGGGTACAGTAAGTCAATGGATTCTATAACATGTTTTGGAGATATTTTTTATTTTTTTTATTCTGTGATATACTTACAGGCTATTCCTCTTCAGACTAACACTAACATATACATGTACTGTACATACACTATCCTTATCCATACATATTATGTATAACATATACAGTATATCAGAAAACAAACTTGCACAAATTCGAGAGCAAAATAATACTGGATCAAGGCTATGTAATATTTTTCTTGTGCCCTAAACAGTGGGTCAGTAATAAGTCATTACTGTGTTTGAGAGCGTATGCAAGCTTGTGTGTGCCTACCTGCCTGCATGTCACAGTGTGTGTGGCGGAGATCACAGTTTGTATCTGATGAGTGATAGTCTCCTGTGTGTTTGTATTTTCAAAGATATTTATGTCGCTTCCAAAGAACCACATGCAATCTGTTCTCTTTACCCTACATGTTCAACATCTGTGCTGAGCTCCTTTGTTACAGTAGAACATAGTATGTGTGGTTTAACAGTAGACACTGGCAGAGAGAGAGAGAGAGAGAGAGGGGTAAGGTGTGAGCAGAGGTTGATTACAAAGCCATTTCAAGGCTTCGTCACGCTCTGTTAGCTGAAGAGTTACGTTTCAAAGACAATCTTTCTCCGCTGAGCACTTTGGTGAAGTGTGGCCTTGTGGTGAAAGAAGTCTCTGTGTGTGTGTGTGTGTGTGTGTGTGTGTGTGTTTGTGTGTGTGTGTGTGAGAAAGAGAGAGAATGCATTATCTGCCTATTTATCTGCACATGTCGGCAGAAGGTATAAAATGTGTTTGCTGTTTCTTTATAGACCAAGTGCTTATATTCG
>OOFE01050532.1:0-10610 GCA_900323365.1 Monocentris japonica
TGAGCAGCTATAAATACCTGGGAGTCCACATCACAGAGGATCTCACATGGACAACACACACAGACACCCTGGTGAGGAAGGCAAGGCAGCGCCTTTACCACCTCAGGCAGCTGAAGAAATTCAGAGTCTCCCTGAGGATCCTTCAGTCCTTCTACTCTGGAGCTGTAGAGAGCATCCTGACAGGGAGCATCACTGCCTGGTTTGGCAACAGCTCCGCTCAGGATAGGAGGGCTCTGCAGAGAGTAGCGTTCGGCTGAACGCACTACTGGAACTACACTCCCCTCCATGCAGGACCTATACACCAGGAGATGCAGAACCAGAGCCTGTCGGATCATGAAAGATCCTCACCACCGAACAATAGACTGTTTCAGCTGCTGCGGTCAGGCAAGCGCCTCCGCAGTCACGCAGCCAAAACAGAGAGACTGAGACGGAGTTTCTTTCCTCAGGCCATCAGGACTGTGAACTCTGACCTCACCAGGGCCCCCACCAAGCACCACACCTATTGTAAATAGTGTGCTTCGTTTTTTACTGTAAATATTGTTTTTGCTACTGTTGTTTTTTGCACAATCCCGTAAGCATTGCCACTTTTCATTTCACTGCACATCCTGTATGCGTATGTGACAAATAAAGTTCTTGACTTGACTACCAATGTGATTTTGTTTGATGAACAATAGTTCCACCTGACAAGTGCAAAAGGGGCAAGAAGTTGATTACAGCCATTCAAAGCTTGCCAGTTCTCTCCCAACTTTTATTTGAAATGTCTAAAAAAACGATTCTTGGAGAATGGTTGCATCTATTGTTGGAGTCTATGGTAAGCTCAAAAGAAATGTTATTATTTTCCTAATTAGCACTTCCCAGCTACCTGTGTTAAACTTTATAGCTGCACTACACAGATTCAATTAGAGTCTCTTGCATCAGCCACAATCAGTCTGAATAGAGCGACCCATCAACCAAGACGTTTGCAGTGTGTACATCCTGTCAGTGTTGAAAAACCAGGGTCCATATCCCACCTCCACCATAATGGCTATGACTTTGTTGTTGCCACTGCCCTCTTCACTGCCCTTTTCTTGTGTAACTTTTTCTCTGTGTATTTTGTTGGTCTTGACAGTGAAGCACTTTGTAAATTTTGTTTTAGAAAGGTGTTATGCCAATAAAGTCATTACTATTAAAGTTATTATATGTATCGATACATGACATAAGGCTATACTCTTGATGGATTGACAAAGAAGCAGGTAAACTCTTGCTCTGTATACCTTCAATTATACTGCCATTTGAAATACCTAGGCTTACAACAGTTCAGGTGCCATCTGTCTCTACCCCCACAAAGGTCAGTTGCTTAAACACTTGAATCTGTTTATATTTAAAGAATCATTTTAAACACCAAATGAGATCTGCAAATAATGACACAAAATAAATCTTTTAAATTTCCTTGGAGACAATCCACTTAAAATACTATTTGACTACGTGGCTAGTTTGTTAGAAGGCCTGTAATTAAGAAATCAGCCCAACTCTTAAGTGTATCCCACCTGCATAAACTAGGCCAGTTCGTTATTTCTCTGAATATTTCGGATGCATTCTTCTTCCTCCTTTTATCTGTATTACATATTTGCCACTGCAGACATTTCTCCAGACATCTACCAAAGGGGCTTCCATAACTTCCAAGTGGGACACTTGTTTGAGCCTGTCTGGTTCAGGTTAGATGTGTTTGAGCTGCGAAGCACTTGCGGGCCGCAACAGATCTTGACATTATGCGGATTGTATCTCCACCCGCAACAATAGGCATGCTTGCTTCCCATCCAGAGTCCGCGTTGCTTTAAACGCAGCCCTGCAGGAGGGGTGTACAAGTTGTGGGTCGGTCTTTACACACCAGCGGAGACAGCCGGTACTGTTCACTCACCAAGAGGGATTCATCATGGCCTCAGCACTGAACTGCACACTCTTTATGTTGTGTTTTATTTATTGTTCGTTACTTATCGGTAGTGTATATTGCGACACTGACGCAGAAGAGGATGAACATGCTAAGCACTCGTACACAGTGGAGATGTTCAACGATGCTGTGCCCACCGCACCCCACTTTGTCATGTTCTACGCTCCCTGGTAAGTGAACAATTTTCAAGTTTTTTTAGACGGCTTGAATGAATGGATCGTCTGCAACGGCTGCCTTTTATTTAATAATCCTCATACGCTCTGGAAATGGAAGAAGCCGTGTTTTTAAGTGGGTCATGAGCTGACCGGCTAGTTAGCAGGCAAGCTAGTTAGCTCGCTACCCTCCTTCCCTGGCTGTGGTTAGCTTAGCAAGCTAGATAGCTAGCTAACGAGTTAGCCTGCTGCAACGATGTGAAATACTGGCAATATTCACAAGGCCCGCGAACCAGCTTACTTAAGGTGAAAACTTTTAAGTGAATGTCACGTTTATCAGTGATGTTTTTCATGATGTTTGTGGTTACTCCATAGCTTTAGTGTACTCGTGCTTATTTACAGTGCAAAGAGGATCCACCGTAGTTGGACAGTTAGAAGAGCTGTGCTGTGACCGCTTACGTGGCAAGCACTGATTGACTAAAGTTATGTCTGGACCTCAGCCAAACTGAGGTCCAGGGACCCCCAGGAGTCATTGAGGGGCTTCCAGGGGTTCCCTAACAAAATGAGGATTGGTTCAATGTCACCATCACTTCATTCACTATAAGCCAGTATGATGGGATAATGACTATTCTGATTTAGAGGTTTAACTTATCTCTCTACCCTAGAGAGAATGATAAAATCTCTAATGGGGGTTCTTGGGACAAACCCTTTATCAAATGGAGGTCTGTGGTCAAAAGCCTATCTGGGTGCCCTTTTGTTTGAGAATCCCTGCACTATGTAACTGTAGAGATGCATGTACTGTCTGCCTTCTCTATACTTGCACCAATCATCCTGTTACAGCAGCAAAGCACAAAGCATTAACACCTCCAGGTTCCTGCTCAGATTTCTGCATTTTCTTTCTGACGCTTTCTTCCCTGAGCATGGGTATGCGTGCTCCGCCTGTCTGTCTATGCTCTATAACTCTATAGCTACCTATAATCAGATTAAATATTAGGTCTGATATTTTACTTAGAATTTGAACTCCATGTGGCTTTGAGCACCAATGATGATTACAGAGGCGATATTGCATCAACAACATAGATGGTATGATCTGCATCATCAGCATCATGGTATTTCCAAGAAAAGGGATATTGCCTCAGATTTAACAATGTCAGTCTGTATACGTTCATATGTCCCATCTCTTTCCACCTGGCCTTATTGCAATATTTTAATGCTGCATTCCCTGTATACACTTAATGGATTGATCTCTAATGGTAAGCAGACAACAAGTTGTTTGTGTTCGATTGATTTGTAATCGAATGACAGCCCCACAACCAAGAGCGATGTAGATCTTTGTATCTTTCACATTTCTGTACTGTTGCTCCAGCCCCAAGAAGAATTATTTGGAAATAAGTCATATTACTGGTGCAGGAGGATAGCTGTTGTTGTATGTTGTATCAATGAAATTGGGGAACTGCAATATACATTTAGCAGTGATATAACAAAGTGAGTACAGAGCATTTTGTGTTCTAGTGCTTCCACAGGCTGAACTACTAACAGGACATGGCCCCACCAGAAACCTCAAATCTCAAATTTTACTATCGTGATTCTATAGTGCAATTTACATCTGACATTGCCTCCCACATGTATAGTCCCACATTTTAACTATAGTTAAAATGTTTCTCTAGCACACTGATGATGTTTGATCTCCTCCTGTTGTGTCCAGGTGCGGCCATTGCCAGAGGCTACAGCCGGCGTGGAATGAACTGGGAGACAAATACAACAGCATGGACAAGCCACCGGTGTATGTGGTAAAGGTAGACTGCGTCCAGGACACCAAGTTCTGCTCCAATGTCCACGGGGTCAGGGGCTACCCTACGTAAGTAGTTATATGCTCAGCAGGGCCTGCACAGAGCACCAAGAGCCCTGCATAAGGGAAATCCAATGTGCACGCCCACAGCTGGCGGTACAGTAGAAGTCACACTAACATGAGCAGCTCTATGTTGGTATCTGGCACATTCACATACCAGGAAGTAGCTCTGTGTTTTTTCTAACTGTAGTGGCTAAGTCAACAAATGAATTAAATATTTTGTTTAACAGTTCCAACTACACTGTGCTACCACAGTACTTTGCTGCTAACAGGCAGAGTTTTCAAAGTCAGTGTAGTTTCACTCACTCCAATCATGCAGTCACCCTCACCCCAGCCATCCACCCGAGCACCTAGAAAGCACTAGTGCACATTAGTTCACTCATTCAGTCTATCAGTCACTCACGTACTGCTATGTTGCACAGCCAAGAGCAGTCTTTTGCATCCACTTGATGGATGCGGCGAGAACAGCCAGGTGATTTTCAACGAAATCTATTGCTTTGTCTAGTTGATATAAGATGTGCTCCCCCGACCCCCTCGCCCGTGTCTATGGAAAATCACGCTAGCCACATAGCACAGAATGCATATGGTGTAGAAGTAAACAATCTAATGTTCTTCATCACTGATTGACAGGTAACAGTGACACATTCACATGCATTTTGTTGAGTTTTCAACCAGTGTTTTAACTGAGCTGTCATAAACCTGGATTGTCACAGACTGCAAACCTGCAAACTCAGCAGCCAGCGGATAATGATTGACTGTGAAATGTTTTTTATAGCTATAAACTTTACTAAACAAGTCCCAGAGTCTGTAATGATAATAGAACGGACTTGTTTCTTTTGAGTATGATGATTTACCTATCAAGACTTGAACGTTAAGTCTACCTTGCTAAAATCCTGTGTGTGTGTCTTTGTGTAGGCTGAAGCTGTTTAAGCCAGACCAGGAGGCAGTGAAGTACCAGGGGCCCAGGGATCTACAGTCTCTGGAAACCTGGATGCTCAAGACGCTCCAGGAGGAGCCTTCAGTAAGTGTTGTACATCCAGTAGGAGCCACTGTTACTGCCCCAAGTCTGCAAACTCATCTAATCCATAGTACCTACTGTGTATGTGACCAAACATCATAAACCTTATTGTTTAACTTCACAGGAGACCAATTGTACATTGTACAGAAAAATGCTCTTTTTTTAATTCATAATGTCTTTGATCTCTTTGCATTCAGAGCTTTAATCTATCATGAACAAAAATTATCTCCGTGTGTGTGTGTGTGAGTGTGTGAGAGAGAAAATGAAAAACTCAAAACGATAATATCCTTTGTCCCAACACACTGTTTGATTGATTTGTATTATTGTTTAATGGTGGTGTTGTTGATAGACTTTCTAATGTTCTTGTTGTGTGTCCTCCAGGAACCAGAGACTGAGCTGGAACCTCCCAAGGCCCCAGAGCCCAAACAGGGCATGTACGAGCTCACTGCTCTCAACTTCAAGGCCCACGTTGCCCAAGGTAAAGACGTTGTAGAAGGCAATGCTGTTTATAATGCTTCAAGAGAGTGCTGTTGAGCCTAGCTTAGGCAGATAAATGGGTAACTCATGCTGTGTATTTACCCAGGTGGATTATCTTGCCTTAACATGCATTTCTCTATTTTGTCTTCATTTTAAAATGTTCTGTTTTACTGACTAGTGCTTCAGGATACCTTGTTAGAGAATGGAAACACCTCATTGCCTTGTTTTTACATAACTGACATGCACAACATTTCATTTCGACACTGGTACCTGAGCCACAATACACAACATCAGTCAACGCAAAAACCACTCTATAACATTTGTCTCCTGTCACCTCACGTTTCTGGATTTTCAGACAACGACTGAAAAAATAAACGGTGGTCACGATAATTGTCTCGTTGAAATTACGGCTCTTAAGCCCCGTTGAAGTTGAATGTTTTGGTTCAGAAGAAAAATAAATGGTTTCTTGTTTGGAGACGAAAAAAGGCAGGATATGACATAGGAATTTTTAAAGCAGTGTTTATAGGTCCCACCTTCAAATCTTGGCAACAGGGTTGCAATAAATGTTGCGTAATTGGCTGTATATAACCTCTGTGCAAGAGGTGTATATTTTCCTTCAAGGCCAGCTATATTGAGTTCGTAGTGGAATCAACTTTTTGTGTCGCTCCATCAAATCAAAAACCTGAACCCATAAACCTCTTCAACCTCACTTTAGGGTAGCGTTGTACAGTTGTGTGTAATTATGCTATCCATGTAATAGTTGGTAGACATCGCAGTGCATTTTACTGTCCATACTGCAAATGTGTATAATTATGTGTTCCTTTTGCGTCCATATGTATTCCATATGTCTCTTGCTAGTTGTTGCCCTGTCCGCTGTCCTTCTTTCTAACGTCCACCTTTTCTTCCTCTTGCCTCAGGTGCCCATTTTGTCAAGTTCTTTGCCCCTTGGTGCGGCCACTGCAAAGCCATGGCCCCAACCTGGGAGCAGCTGGCCACCACCTTTGAGCACTCTGATGATGTCAAGATAGGAAAGGTGGGTGCTTAAAATTAAGTACAGATTCTGTATCACATCCCTGGTTTGAGAGGCTACAGCTACTGTAGCTAGCAAAAAACATTTTAAAACGCATTGTTTAAAGTGCTAGTATCAGTCATAATCCATGTGAGAGCCCTGCCCTGTCTTTTGGTAGATATGTACAGTATTTCCAGTAGTATCAATCAGTAAAAGCAATGAAGATTTTTCCTCACGTTTACAGGAGTAGTCAAAGATTAGACACAGCAGTTCTTTCTGAATACAAGACGAGGATTATAGGAGTTTTGTGAAAATTCAAAGCTAAGGTGTAAAGATTTATAGATTTATAGGGTTAAATGTTCATTACTACATTGTATTTATTGTATTTCCAAAGAGCACCCGTTTGATACACAACAGTGAACAATGAACACCTAAGCAAATTTGTATCGCCATTGTTTGCATTGGTGTTGCAATCTAGTTTAGTCACACTTTACTTTTTTAAGAACAGCTCTGAAGAACTGAGTTTGAAAATATAGACTTTTATGTGTTTCACTAACCTTTTTGATGTTCTTTAAAACTGTACAGTATGAGGAGGTCAATGCAAAGTAGCTCCTCTGTTTTCTGTTTCAGTAACTAGTAAGTTATGAGGGAGTGCAACTCAGAACTTGATGCAAACAAGTTTCAGTTCCTTCTCCTCGCCACCGTGGGCCATCCTTATTTGCTGTAACCAAGGTCTTGTTTCTTGCTGGCTAGGTGGACTGTACCCAACACTATGAGGTGTGTTCTGAGAACGCTGTGCGAGGATATCCCACTCTGCTGTTCTTCTACAATGGAAAGAAGGTATGGAAGTGGTCTGGACTGGCAGTAAGCCTCTCCTCCCTAACGATCTGCATGAACAGCCATGTGGCTCAGACATTGGCCAAAATCTACCTCCATCAGGGTCTACCATGGGTGCCATGTTGCTTCCCCCTCCTCTAGAAAATGCAATAACAACTCTATATTGAAATGCCCAATTGTTTTGAAATCATACTTTGGCTGTTAGATCTCACAGCAAATGCATCACAGAGAACACAACAATGCATTTTGAGAAAGACCCATTGCTAGCATATAATCACAAGTTACTCAGCAATAGCAAGATAATGTTTGAATCTGAATCAGCCACTTAATTATATCAGTCAACAAATCACTTCAGCTCAGGGTTGAATTATTGAAAAATGCACATTCTACTTTACTTTGTAATGTGTTGTCACGTCACAGTTTCCACAAACCTTTTCTGTGTCTGGTTAACAAAAGTATCTGCCGAAGTGCATTCCAGGGACCCCCAAGGGTGTTTGAGTGGGATCCAGGGGTCCTAGAATAACAAGGAAGAGTTTAACGTCACTATAAATTACTATAATTAGAAACCAACCTTTACCACCCCCACAATACCACTGGTAGCAGCAAGTGCAAATTCTCCTTCTGTTGTTTTTTTTGTGTGTGTAGACAGAGCAGTACAGAGGAAAGAGGGACTTGGACTCATTCAAAGACTTTGTGGACAACCAGCTGAAGGCCGCTGCTGAGGCGCCCGAGCCTGAGGAACCAGCAGCCAACGAGATCCCCACCGATGAGCCAGCCAAAGAGGAGGTAGAGGTGGGTCTGATCACAGCTGTGACGTTTGCATCAGTCTGTCTTTCTGTGTAGTCCCCATGTATGTGCTCTTTCATGCACTGATTGAAACTTAATCCTCTCTTTCTCAAGCATGCATTGCGAAATACTGCAACTGCATGCCATTTTCTGCAGTTCTTCACTGAAGTATATCGGAGACAAAAGAAAGGAATGTAGGCTCTTTTGCGGTTAAGTGTCAACTTTGGTGTGTGTCTGTGTGTCATTTTTAAACTGGCAGCAGATCTCCAGATAGCTACAGTGGCAATATTTGATCTACTGCATTCAGAATAGCTTGCCACTCAACTACTATTCTGGTCTGCCTTGGTCTGATATTACATATGCTTTTTTTTAGTAGATGCTGTTATCCAAAGCATGTTGCAGGAACATTACAGTATATACATTCTTAGTATGGGCTGCTTCAGTGGGAATGGAAACCCTGACCGGTGTTGGTGACATGTCCTATCCATTGAGCTATGCATGATCAGCTTTGAAAGTGGACGTATCACTTAAAGGTACAACCTCTGGAGGTCCCTCAGGCTGTACTTCACACAGCAGACTATCCCAACCACAACAGTTTCTAACAATAGAGGGGACGTCACAATCTGAATCGGATGAATTCCTTGAATACATTTTTATGTACGAGGAAATTGACCTGCCAAGTTGGTGTCAAAATGTGATTCCACACTGGTTTTTAATCAGTTTCCAGAAAATAACCATGTGGCAGCCATCTTCACCTGGGTGTAGTTATAGATCTCTGAGCTTAGCACCCACTTCGCCATGCAAAACTCAACTAGCAATTATGGTCAGGCCAGCTATTTCCTGCTGCTGCATGCCAGAATTTCAGATGGGCAGTTCAGCGAGGAAGATGACATCACCCCTCAAAACTCACCAAACAGAAGAGGTGAAGCAGTGGAGAAAGTCAGTTTGCGATATAATTTCAGAACAATAGCGCTTTCAGGGATGGAATATTTCAGGTCTTTTTTTTTATTTTTCAGGATTTCAGATTTCTTTTTTGATACACCAACTCCCATTCTAAAAGTAGAAACCCATTTTACCACTTTTTTTATTTTTTTTTGACATTTATTTACCCATGCTTGCGTACTCCCTGCCGAAGTGCCCTCGAGCAATACACTGAACCTACCTGCTCTAAGAGTGTTGACCCTAGCTGTGTGTGTGTGTGTGTGTGTGTGTGTGTGTGTGTGTGTGTGTGTGTGTGTGTGTGTGTGTGTGTGTGTGTGTCATTTTGAGATTATTTCTACTTGGGGATAGAATGCACTTTAATCCACTTTTAAGGACTTTCTTGAACCACAAAGTTCCTAGGCCTACTTTGCTCTCTCCTGGAGCATCTTAAGGGGAATTGTGAACAGTCTGAATCCAATCAGTTCTGACACCTTGACTCACCTGAGGTCTTAGTCCTATAAATGGATGACTTCTTGACAGTCAGATTTGGTGCTCTAGCTGTCTAGAATGTTTCTCCTGTCTGTAGAGAGGATATGCAAGTCACTTTGAACCATTGTTTTGCTTCTGTGTTCAAACCTCAGCAGGCCTCTGGCTGTCTCTACCAGGAAGTTTAGACCTGACCTCTTTACTGTAACCACACTCTGCTCTGGCACCTCTGCTTGCAGTAGGCCTATGCTTCTCTGTTCTGTAAAGATACCTCTGAGTGCTATCGTGTGTGGAAAACCCTTTATTTTGAAACCAGACTTTCACCATTGCTCTACTTCGGGGCTAATTTCATTTCAAAGACGAGACTAGAAACATTTGAGAGCCATGTGCAATGGACGTACATGCTGCCAGTTATTCCTGTCTTGTGAATGTCTTCCACAGTATGTTTGTAGTGTGTGAGAACAGGAAGACTTCTTTCTTCACATTCTCACCAAAATAGGGCATGAATTTATCCTTTTTCTAAGTGCTGTAGTGTACACAGGATGAAATAGAATTTCACTCCCATCATGTATGAGTAAGAGTACTGTCACACTGGAGTGGTAACCTGATCTTTGATCTGTAGTCAGTGGCAGATTCAATCCACAGAACTCTGGATATGACCCATCCATTCCAACACACTTCTGGGGGTCTTACACGCCCCCCCCCCACCACCCACACACCTCCAGAGTTGTGTGACTTGGCTGGCGGACAGCTCGGTATTGGCATGGAGTGTCAGAAGCTTTGCCCGGTCGCCACACCGGCTGAGATTTATGAGGTGCATAGCAAGAATTGGGTATGGCAGAAGGGAAACAATGTTGAGAATGCAAGACGCAATATCCCATTGTGTGCATTGGGTGGGATCGCTGCGAATATGACGAAGATGGTCTCAGTCAACACCACTATGGGACAGACACAAGGAGCTTTCATTGTCTGGACCTTTTTATAGTCTGGAGAGTGAGAGACTGTGGATTTAATTTGAAGATGTGAGGCTGGTGTGGCCGATTTTTTAGTAAAACCATTATCCTGGTTAATATGTGACTGCCCTTTACTGATCACATGAAATGCTCTAGTATAAAAGAGGGTAATTGGGAATATGGTTCCCATAGGAT
>OOFE01050532.1:28253-41787 GCA_900323365.1 Monocentris japonica
CCCATTTCCCCCCCCCCCCCCCCATCTCTCCAGTCCTTGCTGGAGCTGGTGTTTGGTGTAAAGGTGGTGATAACAGGTGATGGCTTCATTCCGGGGGAACGCAGTGTGATCATCATGAACCATCGTACCCGTCTGGACTGGATGTTCCTGTGGTGCTGTCTGCTCAGGTACAGCTACTTGCGTCTGGAGAAGATCTGCCTCAAGGCTGCCCTCAAGGCTGTGCCTGGCTTTGGTGGGTATACAGTTGATGCCCTATCCCCCATTCTTTCATACACACACACAGATACACGCATCTCTGCATATCGCAATACTTACTTTGTATGCCACAAAGGCTCTGCCCCTGCCACATAAAGACTTTGCATGTACTTTCCAGGCTGGGCAATGCAGGTGGCCTGCTTCATCTTCATTCAGCGTCGTTGGGAGGATGACAAGAGACATTTGGAGAACATGCTGGAGTACTTCTGTGACATCAGGGAGCCCCTGCAGCTGCTGCTCTTCCCCGAGGGCACAGACCTCACTGGTGAGAAGTAAAGAATGCAGTAGTCCATCCATTCACAGGGGAATCTTGCACACATTTCAGTTGTTATTCTCAAAATGTGTTTCCCACCACCCAGTTACCAGAGCTTATATGACCCTTGGACATGGGTATTTGCCTACACCTGCCTTAGGCCTTTGCACTGTCAGTCATGCAAACATGATTTCAATATGATAAGGCATAACCAAATCTCTTTATACACACCCTGTGCAGTCCTTTCTACAAGAATGCTGTGATGTGTCAGTCTAAGCAACAGTGACACCAGTATCTAAAGTCCTTTCTGATCACAACTAAGCCAATCCATGTCCCTGATTGGTCTTGGTTAAGTGATAGCTTAACCTCTCTGTAGATAGCATGATGTCTGACATCGTCATGCAGGGCTCCAGTGATGTTACATCATATAGGGCAGCAGCTCTAGGGCTTTAAAGCTTTTCTCACTCTGTGTGTTGTGTGCATGTCTCTGCACATATGTGTGTCTGTGTGTGCGCATGTGTGTTTAACCCTATTAAACTCAAGGATTAATTTGACCTGGGGGAACAAAAGGCCATAGATGTTCTGACGTCTGATATGGTAGTTGCCCTGTTCTTTCCTTCACTGAAATACTTGTTTTAGATACACACACACACACACACACAGAGACAGAGACAGAGACAGAGACAGAGAGACAGAGAGAGAGAGAGAGATCCATCCATCCAGGATTTGGATCAGGGTACACTTAAGCGATTTCTATGACCCTTTTGGAACTGAGGAAGCTGTGTAAGATGAATAAGGGATTGTGTGAGGGTGACAGGTCAGAGCTTTGTCCCCCTGGGAGAGCAGATATCTGAGGCTCGACAGACTGAGGGCTGCCCCTAGTCCTTTTGTCCTACAAGTCTGCCCGAAGGAGCTACTTGTTACATAACATGACTTACGAGTTATGATATAGTTTTCATGTTCCTACAACAAGCTCCTGAAGAATGTTTGGTTACTAAACAATCATCTCTCCTGTGTTTATTTTCCCCTGTGGTTATTCCAGATGTAGAGTGTCACTGGTGGGTGTGTTTCATAAGTGTAATCCTATCCCACTATTATAATTCAGAACCAAAGTATTGCTATTGTTATTTTTGTCATTGTATAGTGCTTTTGTAGACAAAGGTCTACTTTTGTTAACAAAGGTACCTAAGTGCAATGAAATAAAAAAGACCCTGTATCAGTGATGTCAGAATCACTTTATTGGCCGAGTATGTTTCCACTTACAAGGAATTTGACTTGAAGGAATTTGAGGGTTGCTCACTAGACACCACCATGTCACACAGTGAAAAGACTTAAGATAACTACTGTATACACTGCTATAAAAAACAAGAACTGTACTGTATACACCGATCAGCCATAACATTAAAACCATCCGGCAGTGGACAGGGGTCAGCATGGGCACTCTGACCGGTCTGCGGCTACGCAGCCCCATATGCTGTGATGCACTGTGTGTTCTGACACCTTTCTATCATAGCCAGCATTACCTTTTTCAGCAATTTGTGCTACAGTAGCTCTTCTGTGGGATCAGACCAGACGGGCTAGCCTTTGCTTAGGTACTAACCACTGCATACCAGGAACACCCCACAAGACCTGCCGTTTTGGAGATGCTCTGACCCAGTCGTCTAGCCATCACAATTTGGCCCTTGTCAAAGTCGCTCAGATCCAGATCCCATTTTTCCTGCTTCCAACACATCAACTTAACTGACTGTTCACTTGCTTCCCAATATATCTCACCCCTTGACAGGTGCCATTGTAATGAGATAATCAATGTTATTCACTTCACCTGTCAGTGGTTTTAATGTTATGGCTGATTGGTGTATACACCAAGAACTGAAAAAACTAAGAACATACAATACAATGTAATATGGTCTCTATAGGACTGTGGCAGATCAGTTGCACTTGGGATATTGCACTAACAACATCAGAGTATTGCATTTAGGATATAAATAAAGAACATTTACCGAGTACAAAATAACTAGACAATAAGGTAGGATACCTATGGTATATGACTGATAGATGGGTGCCAACAGTGGTGTACAAATTCTTATCACAATATCAATTTCCATGAAAATAACATAGGATTATAGACCCACTCTGTAGTGCAGCAGCTGCTAAGTACACAGTCAAAATGAAGCGACTGTTACTGCTAGCTTGTTAAGACTCGACAAACTTTTATTTTAGACTTCAATAAACACATTAACATTACTACCATAGAATAATAGAGAGACAACATTATCAGTTAAATGCAGGTAAATTTACAGTTACATGCTGAATTTTTGAAAATATAATCCAACGTGGTTAGTTTCTCAGGGGCTGTAGCCAAAAATGTATTCAAGAGGCTATTGCATAAAAATAGTTATAAAAACGTTTTATATAGATTGCATATACATACAGAATTGAGATTGTTACTAAGTGAGAAACACAACATACTAGTTAGCAGAAGTTTACACCATGAATAGAACTGCCAGAGGTTCATCCTGTGCCTCTGTCTCCTGCAGAAAATACCAGAGCAAAGAGCAACGAGTTCGCTGCCAAGAACAGCCTGCCGGAATATGAGTATGTGCTGCATCCCCGCACCACTGGATTTACCTTCATTGTGGATACACTCCGAAAAGGTCAGGGGTGATCCAGATCAACAGTTTCTGAATTGATGAAATGTCTACTTTAAACAAGACAGTGATTCATTTGTTAGAATTATGATTCATAGAAACTATTGTTGTAGTCAGTCGGCAAGCAGACTGTGGACTACCATTGTTGTGCTTATTCATTGGTCATTACTATCATTATTTGATCTCAAAGAAAATAAATAGGACACAAAGCCTGTCGACATCATGGAAATTTTTTATCAGCAAAGCTTACAGTGACCCACTGGAAAATGATACGCTACCACAATGACCTTAGTAATTCCAATGACGGTGTTACTCGTAAGGGATCATACCTGTTATTCTTCAGTCTCAGATTAGTGCTTCATCCCATTGCCAGCCATTACAACATCCCTGGGATTCTCATGTTTCCCTGTGAGCTAATTCTGGCAGCCTTCCAGAGGTCTTAAATACCACCTCTGGGCCTGTTGTCTCATCCCCCACCCGTCCTGGATGCTGAGCATGGCACTAACTCTCCAAGCAGGTGCTATGAATTAGTGTGATGTCACCAGGTTTAGCTAGGTCTCTACTCCCTCACTCTCCGCTGCTGACTGACATGTTATGTATGTGATCTTTGTCTCAGACCACCGTGGCCCTCTCTGCTCTATTTATACCCGAGTAGAGCTGAGCTGTTAAGGAGCAGGCGCTGGCAGGTGTCATCCTGCCCGGCTTGATAGTTCAGTCAGCTTGTAAGTCTTTGTAAGGCAGGCCAGTGATGATGGTATGGAGCTCATGGTGATTTAGGTCATGCAGCAGGAAGCCCCCGGTTAAATTAGAGGTACATCTGTAATGGAGTGCATGACACAGTCCCAACTACCAGTTTGGCTGTGGAAAAGCAGTCTGCAGTCTCATGTCTGATATTGCAGTGCAGAGTATCCTATAAGTGTCCTTAAAAAGTATTGAAAATTCAATCTTTAATTAACTAGTTGGTCTGTTTGCAGTCTGTTTCAGTGTTGCTTTTTTGTTCGCATGTTAGACTATTTTAGCCCATATTTGTCCTTTTCATAATCTAAAATCTTATTCCTGCTGCTGCCAACTCTTATCCTCCCCTTTCCCAGGAGACAACTTGGATGCCGTCCATGACATTACAGTGGCATACCCCAAGAACATCCCTCAGACAGAACGCCACCTCATCCTGGGACTTTTCCCCCGTGAGATCCACTTCCATGTGCGCCGCTATCCAGCTCCCTCCCTGCCCACCTCCTCCTCTGCCCTGCAGGCGTGGTGTCAGGAGCGCTGGGCTGAGAAGGAGGCCCGTCTCCGGGACTTCTACTCTGGACAGCCCCGGGCCTTTGACAGGGAGGGGGTGGCACATGTGCCACCCTGTAAGACGGAGCTGCGTGTGGCTCTGATCAAAGCTGTCTCACTGCTTTATTGGAGCAGCTTCATTGCATTGTGCTTCACTGGCCTGTGGCTGTGGGCCCCATTCAGGTTCTACTTTCTGGTGATGGTTGGGGTGTACCTGGGCCAACAGAAGCTGATCGGAGGGCTAGAGCTGCTGGAGTTGGCCTGCCACCAGTACTGGAAGTCCATGGCTGCCAAGGTGGGTGAGAAGAGTAAGGTGCTGGATGGGAAGATGCAGTGAGGATGAAAGAAAGGGACAACTGAATATGTCCAGCTGTGCTCAGCAAGGACATTGAGGACTCTGTTGTCTTGGCTAGGCTTAGTCCAGAGGGCTAGAGGATCCCCTCCAGGGGCCCAATCCTCCTCTGCATTGGACAGGAAGGAAGAGTGCACTTGCTAGCAATATGCATGGCTTCAATTATGGGGGTTTTCCTTGCTGTGGAAGAGGCTAGAAGACAATGGAAGAAAAAGAGGAATGTGTGTACTGGATTCAAGGGGATTCATCATGTTGTCAGTTCCCCACTGTCTGTGTCTCTTGGTTGTGCACAGTCACCGTATCGCCCTTGCTGTCATTGCAGTTGATCAGTTTATGTTGTTATTGATGTTCACCCAGAACATCAGTGTCCACCTTTGTCATAAAACACAATACTTTTGTTTTTAGTTCAGTTACACTGTAGCTATGTCTTTAAAATAGTTGTATTTTATGTTGTATTTATGTCTTTTAATTGGAACAGAGCCATAGTGCAGAGCACTTATATGTAATGTGATGACTTGATTCATTTTAGCCAATATTCCAGTCAGTACTGTAGTTAGCCAAATTAGATTGACTAGTCTAGCCAAATGAAACTCTGTTTCCGTTAGTAATCTCTAGCCAAGGAAATGTCATTAGAAAAGAATGTTGTCATTCCCAGAGTAATGAGTATACACAACATGTGTAGCATTGTTTACCTTCATTGGATTTGAATACCTTCCCATACAATTTGGGGACTGTATGAACTTTTTCCCACTTAGTCTTTACAGATATGTAGTGTTTATTACGGTTTAGCTCTTGAAAGAAAAGTTATGTTCTTATGCATGCTTGCTCAAGTAGCTTTTGCACATAAAAGCCAAAGGTGAGAAAAGCAGACATGATGTAAAAAAAGTAACCAAACGGAATGTAGTTTGTCTTATCAGGAAAGGGCAGCTTCAGCCATCACTGCCAAGGGTGCCTGCAACTGGACTGAAGCAACGTTTGTAATCAACTCATGAAGATCAAAGATCTGACTGAGATCGAACATCTGGGTAACTGTGGAAGCAGATGAGCTTTCTGCCCTTTCTGGGAATGAAGGGATGCCTTGTAGAGGCAGGATGTGGGTGGTGCTGGGGTGGAAGAATGTCCTGTTGGGACAACATCGCCCCTCGGTGTGCAGGGTGGCATAGAGGACCAGACTTGGAGTGGAAAACTGGCCCTGAACTCAACCTAATCCAAAAAAGCCCTCTAATGCCCACCTCTCCCTGTGTCCCTCTCTAGGGAACTGGTATTGATGCGCCTGCTAAACTCAATTAGCAAATGACAGCTGAGGAAGCTACTCCAATTGTGCCAAAAAAGGACAGAAATTGAAACATAAGATTGGAGTGGCGCTTGATCCACTCTTTTAGCCACTGACCCTCCTTGCCATTGCTCTCAATACAGCTCAAACCATGCCATATTCCGAGAGCTGCAAAAGCTTTGTCTCTTGGACAATCTACAACGGTTTTATGACACTGTGCAATGTCTGATCTAACTGACCACCTCAACTGCTGTTGTTCAGGCGATCCTGTTTTGGGACAGAAAAGAGTCTTATGTCCCAGTCAGCCAGTCAATCGGAGTTTGAGTTTGTTGTTTATATGAATTTGAAGCCCCTGTAGTTAAATGTAAAGGGGCTGGTTTCAGTCACTGTGGTTGGCGTTGTTAACAATTTTCTCATCAGCATGTCAGTAGTTTACCAAACATGGAACCTGTGAACCAGCTCGAATGCCACATGTATCACTGTATTCTCTCCTGTATCGCTCTCTGTCTCATGCAATTTTTTTGTTGCTCATTTTACAATCAACTGCTGATGCTGGACTTCTTTACAGTCACCATGCTCAGGTAAATGTAATGGCCACTGTTATCAGTCAATCTCTTAAATAAATATATATAAATATACCATTTCCACCCATTCAAGTCTCGTGTCATGGTCCTCTCAGTTTGTATGACCAAGGAAATGTTGACTGATTATTATTGATGCTTCTACCACTACTGATGTGTCACTTAAATTGTGATATTTTTCAAACAATGTAGAAAGAGCTTTTTCTGTTTGCACCACAGGTTTTACAGGGTATTTTAAGTACTACCTTGACTGTCCTTAATCTGGAATGGTCATATAGCAAACATTACACTGCAGTGAATGAGTCAACAAGACCCTGAATACCCATGTTACACAACAACAGGCCATAGCTTGGCTTCTCTATTTTGCACACACACACACACACCCATTCCAGCCTACCGTAGACAAAAAGGTCAGGAGATTTGAAGGTGAAGTGTGGTTGCCTTAGCAACTAGTGTTGACTCCCCCGTTTCCTAGCAACGAGATGTAGAGTGATGTCAATGGAAAGCATGCTATTTTCTATCTCCTGCTGACAGAATGATGTCACTCCCTTGTGTGTGTGTGAGAGAAAGAGAGTGGTGGGAAGGGGGAGGTTTATTTCTATATTCTGTGTCTGCATATGAGGTACTGTGGTCTGATTTTACATCACAGAAATCCTGAGGGTATAGCGAGGGGGTGTGATGCTGATATCTTGTGGAATTAAAGAAGGACAAAGAGAGGATAGACTATAGTGGTTCATAGAGACTATTTAAAAATAGCTATTCAGGGACTATGAATCATTGGCCAGTTAAGGGTGCAATTATGCTGCCAGTTCTTTTTTGGTATCCTTTTTCCCCAAAACATCCTCTGCATCTGAATAGAAGTTCAAATTCACCATGACAGGTTTGACAGTGGATGGAAGGAAGATTGATGATGCATACAGATTCCATCATCCTATATGAAACACAACATGAGTGCATCACTTCACTGGTACTTCTGTTCTTCCCACTATTGGATTTGTTCCTACCTCTGCGTAATAGAATGGTTGGATGAACTGATGGAATCCTTCCGGGACTCATCAGAGCCTGAGGTTAGTGCCCTCGGGCAACCTCAATGCCTTAGTCTGCCCCAAGAGCAATGTCGGAAGCTTGTGGAAGTGGAAGTAGTGGAAACATAGCTGTTAACTATGAACAAACACACACACACACAGGCCCAGACTTTGCCACATCTAGATTTGTGCTATGTCTATCCTATTGCATGCAGACCAATAGGATGAACAAGGCAGTGTAATTAACCTTATCTGTCCAGAAGGCTTTTTCCATTAAAACAGCAGTGGCTCCATCCGGAGGTGATGTGGGCAAAAAGTCAAATAATCAAAAAGCAGGATTATGTGATCTCTGGAGGTGGAGCTTCGTTTTTGCCATGTTACATTTGGTCATATCGGGTGTAGATAATGGATTGAGGAATGCCAGTTTCTTGATCCATTGATTCTCGAGATCGCTTAAAAGAAAACAAGCAAGAGTAATGGATAAAGAAATGAAATAGAAATAGAAATGACCAGAACTGTTTAAGTCAGTTTTGTTCAACAACCTTAATTTTTCTGTCTAACCAGGATTTGTGTGAGCTAGGTTTAGTGCTCAAGGCTAGGCACCTCCAGGAGTGACTGCAGCAGACCAGACCTGTTGTTGATTCCACCACTGTGACACAGACACTCAGACACAGCAACAAAGAAGCCTTCCAACCGGATCAGTGCTATAAATAACTCCATGCTCTACTGCAATATTAGTGGGTGGATTAGAAATGCATTGTCACTGACTACTAATAAACCAACTGCACATACTATCAAATCATAATGGGCAATTTATAGCCAATACTGAATAGGTCAGAATAAAATGGTCACAGCTGCACAAATTTTTCTCATACTTTTTCTCTTACACAAGAATACAATTCATGCAACATTGGCCTGTTTTTGGCATTCCTTTAACTGCAACTGATTAAGTTCAGTGTTTTCTTCTACCGCTGAGAATAACATCCCTGACATGGACTTCCAGGCTGTCGTGAATCCCTAGAGACTATGTCAAGCAGATAAACGTCAGGGACAGGCAAGGGTACTCAGCATCATACAGGGAAAACAGCCCCAGAGCTCATCCTGAGATTATTAATATCCTGCTGCCACCTAGAGGTTCAAGGCTGCAACCTCCCCCCTGCACTCAAAAGGTAGGATGCATGCTTTTTGTGAAAAAGTTTCATTCTTTCAGGGGAGGAAGGAAGGCTGACATTATGGCACTAGATGACAGTGATTATAGACCAGTGTCGGAACACCTGTCCTATCCACTCTAGCTTGGACAAATTAAAGTGAGGAATGTATATTTTTAGAAGCACCTGCACCCTGGCTATGGAGTTCAAACCACACTATTAACAATGATAAAACAAAATACATTCATACAACATATAGCCACTGTTTCATGGACTAACCTACAAGTTTAACATGTTCTTATCTACAAAACAAGCACAAGAGACAAAAACTTGGACTCAGCAAGACTACATCTTTATTCAGAAATCGTAAATCAAACAGGAAATCCTGCTAGAGCCAGTAAAGGAAAAGAACACTGGGTTTTTTTGTTTGTTTTTTTAAACCTCATCAAGAAAAAAAAGATGAACAAAATCACTCAATAAAATAATAATCATACAAAGAGTAATGCAATAATAACAATCAACCTATTAATAAAATGATAAAATTGAACAATGATAATGTTATTCTTTCATGTCCATCGATTGCACTTGACTTAGGTATGAGGATGTCATCAGTGTCCTGTAGAAGTCTTATCTCTAATTTTTTTGTTGTTGTAACTGACCATTTACACCGCTTGTTGCTTGTTTGTATAGAATGCCTTGTAAAAGCCAAGCCAAACTATTAAAAATACATTGCAAAATGGCCAAATATGCCTGGGTGTCATGTGTAAATCAACCATTTTTTGCTTGTTTGAAATTGGACATTTTGAAGGAAATCTTTTGCCGGGCATTGACAACCTAAAATGCGAGGCTCTGACCTAGTAAGAAGAGGAGAGACAGCTTGACTGAGTAATACTCCATTCCAGTTGGCTGGCTTTGTGTCCAAAGGAACGGCTCATCTTAAAACCAAATGTGCCTTAAACCAACAGACAGCCATACAATGAGCATGTCTACATCACGGCCCAAACAAATTCCTCCTTCAGGTACCTTCACATGGCTCGAAGGTAAGTCCTGATAAGTCACCAAAGCGACATGTTGCTTCTCACATTGTACACGCACACAGGCATAGCATCCATGCTGACAGATGGAGAGTGGTAGAATAGAATAAAACGGTGGGATGCACATATAGTATAAGAGGGAGAAGAGCACTTCCACAGTCTGAATTTAAATTGTACCAATGGAACACTTGTGCCATTTTGTGCACATTTCAAGAATGTCATGTCAATGAAAATAAATGCACATCATGTCTACCAAATCTAAATAAAAGCCCTATTATTACCAAATACAATACCGAATACTTGAAGCTCTGCATTCCACACTGTGTCATGTGGAAGAATGTTTAAACAATATTTAATTCCTCATTACACCACAAGGTAAGAACAAGAAAGAAAAGTAACCGATATGGAAATAACGGCTATCATGGTTGTAATAGCATTCAGTGCTTACCAATGACAAATATTCACACTGGGACAAATTTCACAAAACAAGCCCAACAAATGCCATATGTATAGGAAAACATCTCTATGGGTTTATTGAAGCTAGCAGTGTTGTGTAGAGTGGGCTAGTTGCTTTGCCCATGCCTGGACTCTGAACATACTGTAATTGAGCTCTAGTGCCTCCAGTTATCAAACAAAAAGGTGATGCAATTTCCTATGTGGTTGACCATGTCTGCTATCATGCATGCATTTAAATACATATGAAAAGGTGTGGTGCATGCCTTGTGCATTGTGCAGCGGTGTTGAAAGTTCTGTGTGAGCGTGCATGGACACTTTAACAAGTGAAGTTAAACTCCCTATCTATGTCCCCAGCTGTTGTTGGGAGTGCCCTGTGAGAGATAAAGCGGGAGGTATTTTGGGGAATCCTATTCAGCGAGAACAGATCCAGCCAATCAATCTTCCAATGAGCAGAGGTCAAAGGTCAGAGATTGGGGTTGGGGGGTGAAGCCAAGACTTCACTGACCACTAAGTCTGCAGATGGTGGTGTGCGGCATAGAGGCAAGGGGGTAAAGGACAGGGAAAGGAGGACATGGGAGTGAGTTTTCCACATCACTTAATCCAAGGTTGGGCTCATGAGTTGTCTGAGGGGACATGTTCTTCAAAGCCCTCACTCTCCCTGACCAGTGCCCTCTCCAGTATGACACGGCCCTCCTTGTATCGCTGGCTGTCCTCAGTAGCAAACTCATAGATCCAACCCAGCTTGCTGTTACAGTTCTTGCAGCTGACATCCCTCACCATGTGCCTTCCAGTAAGCATCACTCTGTCCTGCACCTCACTATACTGGAGGTTCACCACCTATTGAGTTGAGACACAAGCATGCATGCACACAAGCGCGCACACACAGAGCATTTTTGAAGCAAGGAAAAAAAGTATTGAATGTGTGTTGTTAATTTTGACTTTGACTGTTACAATTACAATGTGTTTGTTTTAGGAGTAAACATCATCTGCATCTACTTGGCTACTGCAATGTACCTTGTTGAAGAGGAAGGCTCTGCCTGTGGCTCCGGTGAAGCGTGTGGAAATGAGCTCAGACCGATTAGTCAGGATGGTGTCACAGTTGGCACAGGAGAAGAGGCGTGTTCCGCCAATGTGGTCCAAGAAGATGCGCCCCATTGTTCAATAAGCTTCTCTGGGAATTAATCAACTGAGTCTTGGAAAGAAAAGCAAAGGGAAAACTTAATTCACCTTGGAAAAATCAAATGCAAGTAGGCCTTGAACATGAACAGTGTAGTAGCTACCAGTTGATCATTCCACTGATTCCAACTACATACTCACAAATATTTGTTTTGGCTTGTCATGAGAATTGTTGACTGTAGATGGCAGCTGAGCTTTGAATGGTGCTCAGCAATTTGAAAACAAAAAGTCAATATCAACGAGGAATACTTATATACCCAGTGTTGAGAAGTTGGATACTTTTGCCCAACTGACAAAAGCGAGCCCAATATCTAGGTTCTACTGTGGTTTTGGACATGTTACCTGAGTATCCAGCCAGCAAGCTAACGTTAACGTTAACGTTAGCTTTTGAGCTAACTGGGCTAACCTTAACAAGCTAGTGGCAAGGAGACAACAACAAATCGAATTTACCGATTATCTCCAAACAACGGTTTCCTACCTTTTCAAATTTGTTTTTTACGACAACAAATGGCCCAGCCAGCGCTGATGTCACCGATGTAGTTAGTATATTTTAGGTGCACATCTGTTACGGCCGTCGTCGTCGTGGCTTTGTTGTTCTTTTTCAGCTGTTCCTGTCTGCGCTGTGCTCACAGCCAGTATCAACATCCGGTGATGACGTAGAGGATCTCTCTTGCAGGGGTCCGGTGGTCCAGATGGTGTCAGCAGAGGGTAGGAAAACCGAGTATGCGCCACAACTCCGTTACGAGCTATGTAATGTGATGGGGAAAACAAATGAGGAGGTGCTTTGCGGCAGTTGTCTACAAGCCAACATTTCTCAATGTCATGGTTTACAGTATATGGTGGTCTCTCTGGTGAGGTTGTTTTTCTTGTTCTTCTTGTTCTTTTTTGGTTCTTGTTCTTGTTCTTGAATTTTAACAGGGTTGGCAACCAGTATTAAGTACATTAATTCCATCTTCTGATCTGGAGTGTGGACCAGAGTATCTATATTTTTCTTTGATAAACTGTTTTTTTTTCTTTCTTTCTCAAATAAAAACTTGATCCTGGTTCTGGCTATCCTTATGTGAGTAGATTGTGTGATGAGTGGATAAACTTTAGTGCACTTTGAACCCAACCTATCTTATCTTCCATCTCTGAAAGGTTACTTTGAGTGTCGTCTGCCCTGTGACCTTTGAATTATTCCCAATTATTCCTTTTACCCATCATACAATTCCTATTTAATAATCTCTGAAAGGCTCTTCTCTAAACTATAGTTTTAAATCCCTTTAGCCTTACCGAAAATGCAAAAATTATTTTGTTGTAGTTTCTGTAGTTTTGATATATTTCAAGAATTGTACTAGCAAAGATGTCTAAACAAAATGGGATATCTATTGAAATGATATGGAATTGATTGGAGGTCTTTGAAGTGTTTGTAATCGAAGACAAGTCACTCTAGTCATGATGCTGTTTCAGACGACGGCAGCATACTCAGCACAATATTCAAGAGATACAAATATGTATCTGTACCCAGAAGACAACACACCAAAGCATTAAAAATACATAGTGGAAAACTTCTAGGCCTAATAAGATCTTCATATAGTTTCATATCATTAAATCAAAGTGTTCCAGAAAGCATGTTTCCTTCTTTCCTGATTCCAAGGGTCAGGCTATCTACAAAGCCAATCTCAGGACAAGCTCATAAAGCATTTAGCAATCTAATCATATCTCATCACATCATCTCCAAAACTTATCGCAGGTCCATTGTTGCACACGTGAATAAAACAAGCAGCGAACTAGTACAGTAATATAGCGTGACACTCTGCCTCCAGTTTTATGTGCATTTAGTGGAGAAATCTATATTTTTTTACTGCTGGTTGTTATCATGGTGCAAGAATTCAAATTATGCAACACAAGCGAAATACAATAAACATCAGGAAGTGGGTAGATTTACTGTCACAGGTTAAAGTGTCTTCATGCGCTCACTAAAGGACTAGAACTTATCTGGAGTGCATTTCCAAATAGGAAGGCAGAGCAACATATTACGCCCCCCCCCCAAAAAAAAAAAAAAAAAAAAAA
>OOFE01050541.1:0-10701 GCA_900323365.1 Monocentris japonica
GCAAGCCGCTACCACACACACGCACGCACACGCACGCACGCACGCACGCACGCACACACGCATATACACACGGAAATATTAATCCAAAATACAACACTATGGCCATAGCAATAGGTAGCAGCAACAGAAATATATTGTCATAGTTATAGTATTAATATTAACATTAATACCATTATTATTATTATTATTATTATTATTATTATTATTATTATTATTATTATTATTATTATTATTATCATTATTACTATTACTATTACTATTATTATTATTATTATTATTATTATTATCATTATTATTATTATTATTATTATTATTACTGACAACAACAACAATAATTATAAAAAAATAACGATGATAATAATAATACTAATAATAACAATATTTATAGATTACAATCTCACTTTAAAAATTCCTTTGGAAGAACTGCTGGAAGCGCGCTGGAGCCAATTTAATATGTAGGTGCTGTAAAAAGAGGGCAATCATACACGACTGACTTGAGGGCTTTAGTAGAGAGCTCTTTGACGGTAATTATGCAGATGACACAATTTCACATTCTCATAAGCAAACATACACGGCCTATCGCTCAACAGTAGTTCCTTATGCAATACACAGGGCACCAGCGACACGTCGCAAATGATGAACCGAGGCTGCAAAACAGGCGAGATCAAAGGCTTCAAACAGAGGCACTTCAAATTACACATTTGGATGTTTTCCACAACGCCCAGGCGTCAGAAAACAACCTAACACATTTCTTATCACAGATGGAATCAATTTTAAAGGAGCCCTCTCTGATCAACATCGGTTAATTACGGCGACGAATCAGGATTTGAAGAGAAAACCCAATTAATGACCCTTGGATGTTTGTGGTGGTTTGTAGTCTGTCTGTGTGTGTGTGTGTGTGTGTGTGTGTGTGGCGCGCTCGCGCGTGTGTGAACGCGCACACACTGAGAGAGAGAAAGAGAGAGAGATTTCTGGACTTGCTTGACAAACAAGCTTTCATTTTGTTAGGCTATTTCTTGAATGGTAGACCTTAGTAAAAATCCAGCAGTTTGCACAGTTTGTTTAGACTACCCGGAATCTTGCATCTTAGGTTTCATGAGCAGAAACTGTTGTAAATAATATATATGGGGCAGCCTGATGCGATTTACAACTATTTCCATATAGCCTACTTATGATCAAGAAAAGCTACTGGTCAGTTGAAGCCAAAGGCGATTATAACCTGGAATATATTTAACCTACGTCACAATGATGAAACATAGAGGAGCAATTCCCAGTTCAATTAAAAAAATATCTCTTATTATTAGCCCACCTTATTACCTGCCAATTGTTGTTAAAGCTGTTGCAAAAATGTTTTTTTCTAAGCAGAAACATTCCTCAGTGGATTCAAACTGAAGTCGTTGAGTAACCTAAAAACTAACTGTGCAACTTATTTGATCTCCATTTATGCTCTTTCAAACTCATGTCCCATTAGAGTGAAATAAAAGGCCAATAAATCTCGCGGTGTTTAAAGAACAGTAGGGCTTAATCCAATAAATGAAACAGTGTCTAAAATTAATTGTTCTTAGCACCAGAAGCAAGTGTACTTTGAAAATAGATTTAAAGTTTAATTTTTTTTACTGTTGGGAAAATTTAAATAGTATGATTTAATTGCATTACACTAACCAATCATGCACATTAAATAGATAGGCCTAACTTCCACTTGCATTAGTGCCAAAGTAAAGCATTTTGGAGCCGTTCCTCCTGCTCACATCATTTGGAAACAAATTAATAGTCAATGGACTGCAACTTATTAAACTGTGTTATGACAGCAGATCAAAGCGTGGATTGGCGCATTACCTTACAAGTGTTTTACATTAAGCTTTTAACTAAAGGCTGTAGGCTACTACTCACAATTTAAATAGTCAGCCATTTAGGCTAACCATAGGTTGACTGGGAGATTTCAAGTCCAGTTCATATTTAGGCCCTGAACAGGATTTTGGATAATTTGCGATATTAAATACACTAAATTATAGGCCTACCTGGAGTGTCCAGGCCTACATGGTTTCTTATATCAACTTCACAGGCAGTATAGCCAGAACATGGATTTTACATCTCCTGAAGTGGTTACTGTTCCAAAATACCATAAGTGTCTCCTGTAGGCCTGTACTATCTAGGCTTTATGCTACAATATGCTCTAATATTTATAGTGAGTTTCACCCACCTGCCCTATCACCCTAATTAAAAATAATATTCCAATAATATCCAATAGGGATTTAAAGTGTGATTGTTCTACTCAATACTAAAGTGACCTTATCCTACTCTATGGTATATATCTTGTATGGTATTACTATACTATTCCTTTAATATGCCTATTGGATATTATACATCATTTATAGTTGTATAGTATCCTTCCACAAATTATTATGGGGGTGCGATAGTTATTTTTGTAAGGGCAGGAGAGGGAGGGTGCAAGAAAAGGAGCAGAGTTTGGGGAAAAAAACACATAAAGATTGAATTTGGGACTATATTCTATTTTAGCCACGGGCTGAAATTGATTGGGAAGGTCATAACTCCATAGTGTCTAATGTCCTTCTCAGGGCAGCCTTACTCTTAGTGCTTTGGTATCGGCCAAAATATTATGCATACTGCCCTGAAGGATTCACATGTTTTATTAGTAGTCCAGGGTCATTTTATACTGCCATTATTTAGGCAACAAACATGTCTTCAGCAATTCCAAGGAGCTTATCCCTCGACTGGGGATTCAGACTTGCACTGAATTATTCTTTTTCCCCACATCATGCCCACGGGCTGGGTCAAAGGGCATGATCAGTATAAAATTATCCAGGCTTGTGTAAAACATGCAAGAAGTCATCATTTTTTATTGGTCACGTTTTCCCACTGACAGACCAAGCTACAACTGCAGGTACGTATGCTCAAACGCCACATGTCCATGAAATGATCCATAAACCAAACCATCAAATTCAACACTGACACAGGCTGAAA
Source organism: Monocentris japonica (assembly GCA_900323365.1). NCBI lineage: Eukaryota > Metazoa > Chordata > Actinopteri > Trachichthyiformes > Monocentridae > Monocentris > Monocentris japonica. The sequence goes on from OOFE01050541.1 coordinate 2,983, forward strand.
ACGAACACGTATCACTTTGCTTATCATCTCGGTGAGGACACTTGGCTTAAACTGCTCTACAGTAACACATTCACTGCACTATGGATGTTCTCAGGCCTTGGTGAGTGCCTTTAACAACACTGCATTGAAGGTGAGCTGGTTTTTTTTTTTAGTTTTTTTTTTTATCCCAGCCCACTCACTCTCTCTCTCCTTCCGCCGCAGTTTCCCCTGTATCAGTAACACAAGGCATTGATTTTACGGTAAAGTCACTTTGTAAAGGGAATGAGTAACTCTGGGCCCCACTATCACTGTATTACACTGGTATGGCCCACGTAACAAGATGAACATTGATTCAGCATTACGGATGATCGATAATGAAATAAGTAACTTCAGGGCCAAATTAAAATGCAAGCTGGCTTGAAGCTGCCAGGCTCTGTGAGAGGTGACAGCAGGAGAGAGAGAGAGAGAGAGAGAGAGAGAGAGAGAGAGAGAGAGAGGGAGGGAGGGATGGAGAGAGGGGGAGACGAAAGAATGGGAGTGGCTATAGAGAGTTCCTTGATGGTGATGGTATCCAAGGACTGGCTAACTTTATTAACCCTTGAAACAAGACAACAATAATATGTGATATTAACTATTGAGGTTGCAGTTGCCTTATATTCAAGGATAATGAAGTTCAACTGGTGCCATGATGTTTGCATTTCCCTAAATGTCACTCCCACACCCATACAAACATGTACCACCCTAGACTTGTGTTGTTGTAGCAGCGTTGGAGTCAAGTCACTTTCAACTCAGAATGAAAAATGGAGAATGGATGCTATATGGTTAATCAATTAATAGTTTTTTTTAAATTGACCGCAACCCTGGTTTGTATAGGCCCTACTTATCTCCCTGGAGGCAATCATTTGAAAGGACTCACTCACCACTACACATCCTGTGGAAATATACCATCAGCCCCATAGTCCTCCTGGCCCCACAGTGGGCTTATAACATGGATGAATGAGGTGACATCTCCAGATAAAAAAAATTAACCTGATGAGAAGCCTCCTGCGTACCAGCCTATCCTCAGCCCTGTAGCTTGAATAGGAATTTATTTTTCAACCGTGTCAGGGGTGTAGCTCGGAATTATGGGCCCTATGCACAGGAGGTGATTCTTGGCCCCCCACCACTATTCCATGTATGACAAACTACGTCTACCCATCCACAACACAAACACACCTCCACACATTCATTGGGTTTTTGGGCACTACCCTGATAGCGCTGACTGTCATAGTCATGCTTTCACCAGTAGTTTTAGTTTGCATAACCTAGCCAAATTGTATTACCGCCTGTTCCAGTCTGTCTCGGATAATACAACACTACAGTGGCTGTATCATATTTTTGGGAAAGTTTAATTTGTTTGTGGTGTTGCAGATTTCAACCAAACCCTGTTTCAAAACCAGAGCAGAGCGAAATAAAAGTATAAAATATTTATAAATATACACTTGAGGACCACAAAAGGCATTATTTTGCAGACAGTTTCATGCCCTGGGAAGTCAGTACCCCTATTCTCCCCATGGCACCCCAGACCACTATCATCCAACAAAAGGCCTACATACGTATCACAATCCATGTTCTGTTTCTCTTTTATGGAGTGTCTTGGTCCAGTGGTAGCCAACGGTGCCCTTTCATGGCCCCACAACTCGGCAGTGTGGCCAGACAAATATCGCTTTCCCAGTGCTTTTGGCCTACTGAGCCAGACAAAGCCTCACTCTTTCCAGCTGTTGCTACTGCTGGTTTGAGGCCGGAGGAGAGGCAGCTGTACCAACATGGTAGACGGGAGCCTCCTCATCTGCCTGGTGTCCTGGACTCTGCAGGGGGTGGTAGGGGAAGATAGTGGGTGGCACAGGCATGTAGCCAAGGAAGGATTCAGAACTTGGACAATAGTGTCTACAAAAGTGTCTCCATAATGCTGTAGCCATCATGTATAATCCAAAGTGGATAGTTGGAGAAGGCTATTGGACGCGGGCGTCATTATTTGGTTACATTACATTTCTGGAAAGGTCGACTGTAGCAAGGATCAACCATGTTGATATTGGAGTGATGCCAGCACTGACATGGATGGTTGGTGTCAGTGGTGTGATGTAAGATAAAAGAGTTGAGAGTACCCACCCTGTATTACATCACTGCAGTTCCAGGAAGTTTTTTTTGTAGAATATGAGTTCACCCAAGGCTGTTTTCCATGTGGTTCCACACATTCATTTTTCATTCTTAAAATGTATCCCAAGTTATGTCTGTGGTCAAATGACTAACTGCATAAATACATTTAGGCGTGTTTCTATACCAGTCTAAACAACACACACTGCACTAATCTACTGTACAGTATACATCCTTGTATTTGTCTAATGCTAGTCCATATTTGAAAATACAATAGTTCAGGTAATACATTTTGCAGGACTTTGAGCATGGTTTAATTATATTAAAATCATACTATCTTGTAGTCTCATTTGATTTTTACTTAATATCTTTCCTATTCTTTTTTCTCTCCCTGAGAAGAAATCCAGGTCTCCTTGTTCTCACCATTATTTTCTGATTTGTTGACTGACACTATGTTGATCACAGTATATCTTGCATATTGGCCTACTTAGCTGTAGTTTGGCCAACTCTAAAACTGTAAACTAGTTGAAATGTAATTTAACTTATTTCAGCGTGAAGTAGTTAATAGTTTAGTAAACCACCCTTTAAAAATTTGTTCTCAACACTGATGCAACCCCAGTAAAGTTGCAGTGGAATAATCAACACATCCATTCTTTCTATGGCTTGGGGAAAATGTTAAAATATCAAAGTAGCTCATTTTTATTTGCAAGACTTTCAAGCTCTTCCTTGGTCCATCATCCTCCATCATTGTTCTTGCACTCATGGTAGCCCCTGAATACAGGAGAACTCATAAAAATATTTTTTACTCACACAGAGATTGAAACATTACCATGTGCCATTACAGTAACATACCCAAAAATTCTCAGTAAATTTACACCTTTCAGCATCTCTATGGGATTGGCCAATGGGGCCATACACGGCCATCTTTGTGTGAAGTCTCTATACATGCACTGAAACTTGAATTGTGATATTTACCCTGCTGAAAACTATGCTGACTAAAATGCCTTGGTTTTATAATTAACATTTCTTCATTAATTGTTTACCAAGTGTAGCTGAAATTTAAGCACCTTGGGAGACTTGCAATGTTGTGACAGATTTTGTTTCCTATCCAGCAGAAGACAGTCTCTGTAGTGAGGTTAGGCAATTATTACTAAGAGAAAGCTGTTGGGGTGGAAAAAATGGGAAAACACTTCCTGGAAACATGGTGCCACATGACCTCTGAGCAGCTTTAACAATGGCATCATGAGAAAAAACCTTTCGCCTTCTCACTGGCATCTCTGTCACCTTGTATTTCTCTATCTAGGGCTCTATTTTTCATAAGTGGCATCAGGAGATAGGAGAGCGGATCCTGTGATGGTAGCCTATGTTATGGTGGTGGGAGGGTGTGGGCCTTGCTTTTGTCATCAGCCCTATTGAGTGGCTCAGCATGCCAGCGGACTGAGGTCAGAGGAGACTTTAACAAGCAAACACTTAAACCTCAGCAGGGCAGCTTTGATAAGGATTGACTCGCCTGAACATTGTGCTTATTGATGAAGATGGAGCCAAGCAGTGAGTGACACCATGACTACCTGTGAGTATATTTGTGTGTGTGAGTGTGCATCTATACGCAAGCGTTGTCTTAGCACTTGAAACAAATGATGCCATTATTAGTCAATTATACCCAGAACAACAACTAATAGGCATATTGACGGTGAAACAGATTTTTATGAGTATGAGAATGATGGTGACAAATTACCACTCAGACCACGTACAGTGTGTGTGTGTTACCAGTATAAACAAACCTAAGTTGGCAAAGCTATCTCTGTTTAATCAAAAACATGGAAACAAAGCCTCAGTGACACTCCAGCAGATTGGCCAACTCAGCTTTTCTTACCTGCTGGTTTGGGCTCTGCTGCTTCCTTTTTATTTGCATCCAACTGTAACTGTTTGTCGATTCAGAATGCTGCAAAAGGTTGACGTTGACTCTTTTCTTCTGTGTGTCTGTGTGCATGTGTGTTTGTGTGTGTGTCTAGATGGATGTGCATGTGTTTTTTTTTGTGTGTGTAGATATGTATGTGCGTGGTTTTGTTTGGGTTTTGTATGTGTGTGTGCCTGTGTCTTTGTGTGTGACTGCTTGTGTGCACATACGTGTGGGTGTGTGCATGTGAGCGTGTGCACCTGAGCCTGTCTGTTGTACAACAAGCACTGGAGCAAGACTGGACCCAGCTGTCAGGTCACCGCCGTCACAACCAATAATGATTACTTTCTCCCAGCTCCTCAATTCCTGCTTCATAACCACCAACACAGGGGAGAGCCGCCCTTTTAGGAGAACAATGCACCCATGAGTGGGCCTCATCATTGCCCACGCCCACTCTTATCAGCCCTCTGAGGGCCCTCCAGACCCCTCCATGGCTGTGTGTGTGTGCGTGTGTGTGCGGATGTCTGCTAATCTTTGTGTATCTATCAGATTTTCCCAATGAGCACCCCTGGCCCAACACTGTCTCCCCAGGCCCGGAGTAATTCCAGCCCTTCTGGTGCTGGCAGATTATATACCAATCAATACGTATGGACTGCAGATTTTATAAGACGGAAAGGAGCAGTCCGCTCTTCAAACGATGCTCCTTCACAGTTAAGCTGATGTAAATCATAAAGAGAGTTACATTCAAGTTCTCCCAGTCTTTTTTTTTTTTTAATCCTTGGCTTGGAGGCTAAGAGGACATTGAGTTCAGGGCACATTACACACACACACACACACACTCTACTTCCCAAGCAGGCACATTAGCAGACTTAAACAATATGCACATCGCTCATCGGCATCATTTGGTGGGATTGAAACGTTAAACGGTAGCCATCAGAGCATATATTAGAGAGGCCCTCCAACCTGTCAGCCTTGCCTTCCCATGCCTAATGAAATGAGCGCCCCAGAGCAGCAGTGGATTAGGAACAGAGGCAGGAGAGTGTATATTCATGTATATATACACATGATTATATATCGGAAAAGTGTCTGCATGCTATTCCCCAGGTCCCTTTAAGCTTCCTGACCAGCAAAGCAGTCAGGCCCCGTGTGGCAAGGCGGAAGAGGAAAATCACTAATGCTCTTAGCATCAAACAATAAATCCTGAAGTTATTTGCCACCATGTTTAATTAAATATTTGGAGAAGAAAACCCTGTGATTGATTCTCCTTCTCCATTGATCCACCATCGATTGTGCTCCGTTTTGTAGCCCCAGCTGGGTTACTGCTAAATGGTGGCTGACTCGCTGGAATAAATTGTTAGGAACCACCAGAGCAGAACCAAAAATCAACTTTGCATCATGTCCACAGCTCTCATGTGCCTTTGCACTTTGATTTACACGCCACAGGCTAATTGGACAGTGTGGTGCATGCTGCCATCTTAAGAAAAACAAAATACAATTTTGGAGATAATTTTGGATTTTTGCCAAAAGGGGATAAACCATTGTTAGCAAAATATGCAGTGTAGTTTGACCCTTGTTGATGAAGCCTGGTTTATTTCTTAAAAACATTCAAAGAAAAAGATAATGATATCAATAATCCTATTAGAGTCCATGTAGGAGAAGAGTCTGGATTAAAAGGCCCCTCTTGGAGATAAAAGCACAATCATTAACTCACCCTCCCCATGCCACCTGATTCTTTTTCAGCTTGCTTTAAATGTTCCCACTAATGTTGTGCATTCCTGATAAAAAAAAAAAAACATTGAAAATAACATTGTTTATCTAGGCGGTGATAATATTGCTGGGCTACTTTCCATTTCCAGTGTTTTGCATGAGTAAATACTTAATAGTCTGGTGTCAGTAATGAAGTACATTGAAATATCTACAATTCAAGAATGCAGGCAAAACACGCTTGATTTTTTGTTTGTTTTTTGTTTCTTTTGAGTTGAGATATTTGTACTCAAAGTCCCTTGGAGTATTATTATTTTTTTAATTTCACCTACACAACCTTCTCTCTGTTCTCTCTGCGTTTTATCAGTTTATCTTTGCAAATAAACTCCAAAGGTTAGTTAGTTCTGTTCCATTCTTGTGGACAAGAGAGAAAGTGGGAGGAGGCGCGGGTGTCCAGACACCCCCTCCTCCTCCTCTGTATCTGAGCCCGGCATGCTTCACTCCATGGCTTCAGGGATTCAGATTGCTATCAAGGGTTTATCAGTCTCATCTTGGCGCAGCATTGATCTTCAGTGAGAATCTAATCCCGACTATGAAGTTCAATAACAACTCCATTACCTGAGAGCTTCTGATTGGAGAGTTGTAATGCCAAGATTAGTAGCAGCCAGCCTGACCTGCCAGCATTGATTTGCACTGCAAAATCACTTGTTCGAAAAAAAGAAATAAAAAAAAACGTGTTTGCCCAGTAATTGAACAATTTTTATTTTCTCTCCCCTTCTCCCTCTCTCCTCTGTGTTTTTCCCCCAGCCCTCACCACCTCCTTGCCCCCTCCATTGATTACTTGCCTGTTTATGTTAGGGGTTACTTAGGCGCTAGGCGGGCTTCTTCATCTCCTCCTCATTTGTGCCTGTGTTTGTGTGTGCGTGCGTTTTACCTCTCTATTTTGTTTTAGTGATGCAACGAAGCCCCTGCACTTTTGCAGGCAAGCAGCCGCGGCCCGGGGATCGATGGCCCCCTTCTCCCTCCTAGGCAGGCGAAATAGCCCCTTCGCAGCCTCAGAATGGATGGCTTCACAGCCTGTTAGCCTTAAGTAATAGAAACATTGAGCCCATCCTGGCAGAAGAGACAGCTCATTTACAGCCTTTTTTTTCTTCTCTCTCTCTCTGTGTGCGTGTGTGTGTTTTCTACCCACACAGATTACCCAGGTTAAATAAATGAAACAGACTGTTTTGCTCAGCCATCACAGGCGGGGCACTGAAATGGATGAACCTATTTCCCTTAATGCAGACACGAGCGTTACACCGCTTCTCCCCCCACGCTGGGGTTACAGGTTAATGACATGCTCATTTCGCTCAGCCATTTGTTTTGTTTTCCTGCAAAGTTCTGATAAGTAGCTAACCAACGAAGCTTGTAATTACAATCTTACAGAAACCGGCCCGATCTGTATATAAATCTCACCATCCAATTACAAGATGTAATAATTCTGCACTCAGGCTGGTAATGAGGTCTAATACTGGCGCATGTGATAATCCCCTCTGGATGCGGGCTTGATCAGATGTTGGCTTTGTAATTAGACTGGCAGAAAATCATTATTTCATGTTCAAATAGAAAATGAGGTTGGTGGGAAGTTAATTTCTCTACGCTCTGTGAAGCGTAGACAAGAATTTAATGATTTAATTACAGTTGTAAGCTCTTTGGATGAGACTTAAATTGAGCTGAGATTTTTTTTTTGCACACTGTCGCATTGAGAGCTGGGCACATCAAAGCTTTTGACAAGAGTTTAAAATGATAGGGCTGCCCGATGCTTTTGATATGGTGAAATTCCTCTTCTTGTTATCCAGTCAATTCTGCTTAAGTGAATTTCTGATTACTGAATAATGCTGCCAAGAGTCTTTGAGGGACTAAACTTCATTATGAAACAAAATAATTTTTCTATTCTTGATTTTTTTTAAATTATTATTAAGAAACCCAGCAGCAATTTATTCACTCTCATTTATATCTGATAT
>OOFE01050543.1:5825-21866 GCA_900323365.1 Monocentris japonica
TACTAAAAGTTTTGGAATTGGTCCAATAGATCGCCTTAGTCAGCAGCCGTGAAACAGCTGCAACGGCTGCAACGGCTGCAACGTAATCCTTTGGGGCAGCTGCGCCCGATCAAAGTACGTCCACTAAAAGTGCTTGTTTTTGCCACTGACAGGCTCAGATTGTTATTCGAAGTGTCTGACAACATAACGGAAAGGCGAGAAGTGAGTTGTTGCAGGAAGAGGACAGTGGAAACGTGAGTCAGAGTTGGAGAGAGGAGTTTGTTGTGTTGGAGTACAGAAAGCGTAGCTTAGTGTATTTGTTTTATCCCAAAGATAAAAAAAAGAACAATGATTTGTGTTTCTGTTTCTGATGAAACAAAGGTCTAAAGGTCCTTTCCGTAATGTTGCCAGACACTTCGAGTAACAATTGTTGTATGCAGGCTAGTGCACCAACATCAAGTCACTGGCTGCTGAACAAAACTAGAAAACGAGCCATTGCAAATTATACTGAAAAACACTGAGGATGAGAACGAGACACATATGCCAGATACGTCCACCTCCCCCAGTCCACTTTTCACATATTTCATTCAAATGTGCTCATTTCACACAGCTCTGTGGTTTGCATATCACCAAGTTACAAATAAACGACCATGCAAGAGTACAAAAAGTGTCATACAGTCGGATGGATGAGCTATTCCCCAACATACACCACTCAACTCCCCCCTCTCTCTTTCTCTCTGACAGATCCTACAGTGGGTAAAGGATTACTGCCTGAGAGGCATAACCAACGACTCATGAACTGCCTGTGATTATAAACCAAGTACAGCTAGCTAAAGATATAAGATATTGAAGTGACCTCAGGAGATCCAGTGTGTTTGTGTGACATTTCTGTGATAGAAAAAATGTTGGGAGGACAGGCACTGCCTCTAATCTGCCTTTACCCAAATTGTACAAAGGAGAGACAGGGTGCCTCGTTGACAGGAATCTTATCAGGGTGGGTGATAGAATGCAGGATATAATCCCCAACAAAGTAGTCTACTGATGAGCGTTTTTCTCACCTCCAGACTGCTATGTAACACTTCTTGATTGATTACTGTAGGTTGGATCAGCACAGGAAATGAGGTCTCCCACTGGTGCCCTGCATGTGTGACATCCCCAGATTGTTGTAAACACCATCCCCAGTATTAAGCTTGCATCAGGGCTAGTGAGGACCATAGCCAACTAAACAGTATTGTCTAATTTGTAAATTCTATACCCTCCTATGTTTACAGCTGATGCTTTTATCCCAAACGGCATACAAATGGGGCAACAGTAGAAAAAGTTTAAATTTCAAATGCAAGGGTAAAGGTCACATTGGCAAGAAGATGGATGTAATGACTTTGCCTGTATCCCTAGAATGACTAGAATGACAATATATGCTATGTAATTGAATCAATGTCAAATAAAGCAACAGGGTTAACCTTTCTTTTTACTATGAATGAGCATGGGGTAGGGGTTTAGTGTCTTGATCAAGGACACTTTGACAGGCTTTTGCGGGGATCGACCCTGTGCTCTGTGAGTTGCAGGACAGGCTCTCCAACTACCAGGCCACCCTGTTGCTGACTTGATAACAGCACTAACCTACAGTCAGACAAGGAATCTAGACATCAAGAATGTAACAGTGCATGCATGAGGAAGAAACCATAACAAGAACAAAAGAAAGAATGTGGCCTGAATTAGAGACCTCCAATTCCCACAGCACACCAACAGTGATCATTAGCTCAACAGAGCAACTGACAGCTCGTCCCCGACCGGTGGCAGTTCTCTGATACATCATTTCTGCTACTGCTTGTTTGTTTGCTTACTCAAGCAGAGGTTTGACATTCTGATAAGAGGCTGACAAAGAGCCCTCAGGGGAAGATGAAAAATAAAAATGGCTTCAGATATTTAGACCTTATCTTCAGTGCAGGGGACTGTAAAGGGCCAAGGAGGTGAGGGAGGTTAGGTCATGGAGGGAAAAATGAGAGACAGGAAGACAGAGGGAGAAAGAGAGAGGGAGAGAAAGGCAAGTATTTTCAGGGTCTTTATGGTGAGATTAATGGTAAGGGAATGGAGTCACAGCAAGCCACATGACACACTGAGAGATGGTGAAAAAGCAGCATGACAGCTGGGTCCTGACAATGTGCGTTTAAAGGGATAGTGGGGGATGAGCTCAACTTGTTTCAGGGTATTGTAAATTAATCTGTCTCTTTCTGAGTTCCCCTGCTTGGGCTAGGACCTGAGAAGAAGGAACAAACTATTTTTTTCCCCTGAGATTTCACAGACAAGCTACATTAAAGAGCAGTACAAGGCTGACGCTGTGCTGAGGATATCATCTGTGACAAATGTCCTCTAATGTAATGCGAACAGAAGCAGACGTGCGAGTGGTAGCTGCTTTAGAAGATCATTTAGGACAAAAACAAAGCTTTGGATATGGAATGTTACATATGTTAATGCAAGATCAGATGGAAAATGGATAGCTTTGCACTGCACTGTATACACAAGTCTGGAGATTAAAGTCTACAGACGCGAGCAGTCCTTTTAGTGAAGCTTTTATTGGTCTCGTTTTTATCTTTCAGCTGAGAATATTTTGTCAAATGTTTTATACTAGTAAGTGAATGATAGCCTTCAAATACAAAACCACCAGTTCTAATTGTTTTCACATTCAAAATAGTATTGCACCATTCTTTTTAGCATTGTTTGTCTCTCTCTACAGTAAACACTGCATGTCCCAAACTATCTAAAACAGACCAGAGACATTTACAGTCCTCGCACCCATCAGCGTGCTACCCTGATGGGTGCGAGACGCAGTAGACACATCCAGTCTCATTACATTTGGACTGACAAATAACTCCTGTCACAATGTTAGTGCCTCTTGTAGCAGAGACAGAAGCTGGATATGTCACACCAACACACAGGTTAAACTGTTTTCTGGTATGGCCTCACCATCTAACGCAGGGCTTACGGCATTAATCTCTTTTATGACAGTCTCCCACCCTTGCTTCCACCATAGCATTGGTGCCAGTTTATGGTAAGGGACATGGCATATAGCAATGACAGTGGAAAGTCTATCTACTGCAGTATGTTTGGAGTTTGTCATGTAGCACAACAACACTGTAGCAGTAGCAGCATAACTAACTATACTGAAGTAGTGTGTTTCGAAGGCATGTTTTAACATGACGTTGCAATCACATCTGTTAATAGATTTAGCAGCTACTAGTTGTATGTGGATCTCAGTTATTCGTGATGAACTCCCAATTACAAAAGAAAATGTGTTTGTTTACAATATTACCTTGGTACAGTAAACAGAAAACAAGGTACATTTTATCCAGTTAGCAGTTTAGAATGGGACCATAGGGATATCTGACTTGGTGAACAGGTTGGCAAGTACAAAATGGATAGGCGCCCCTTTATCTCAATTAAAAGTAATATTTGTATAACTGTTGAAAGTAATATTTATTTAACTTTAATATTCTCTAGTTATATACATATTTATACACTTATATGCATATATATACACTTTTAATCGCGATAGTGTGGTGCCCATCCATTGTGTATTTCTAGACCATAGCCAGCTTTTACTATATCTGCTTTTTTGCTTTCGTTTTTTTACCTTGTCCTTGAAGAAACAAAATAATAAATGTTTTTTCATTGGCTACATTATTTGCCATCAAAAATAATGCCAATGGTTGTAAACCCTAAAGTCAATGAATGGCTCTGAGTCAGTGGGCAACCCCATGTCATGGATAGATCTGATTGGAGGTGCAGGGTGATGCTGTCTGATCAGTCATTATGTTGCATGGCATGATGGCGCCGCGAAAACACAGTTATTCCTGTGGGAAGAAAAATAAGGCCAAAATGACAGGTTCTCTTTAGCAGGTCACAGGTGAACTAGTCATGTTTAACTAGTTAAGCTAGTTAATTGTTTACTAGCTAGCTTTAGCTTTTAATTTTTATATAATGTACTGTTCAATGAGCACGTGTCCGGTAGTGTTTTTTCTGGCATACTGTCCGTAGTATTGTTAGTAGCATGTGCACATGGATGCCTTTACCATATCCAGGGTTCATATCCCGAGCACACTATTGCACATCAGCACACGAACATGCGCACACACACATGCACTCCCACCCTTTACCCAAACCAGGGACTGTACCCAGCCTTGGTTAACCCCAATGGTGCTGCCTGCGCGAAGTGCCAGTAGATTTATGACGGCATAGCCTGATATCTTGAATGACAAGCATCGGTAGAGTAGGACATCATTCTTTAGGTATGACTTGGACTTCTGCAAATGTTCTCCCTGGAGTGTGGCACAAGGGATTGTTACATCACATATTGTTAAATGTACATTGCATGAAACGTGAGATTGGCTACATTTTCCATGTATAGAGAATTCTGTGTATGTATGGGAAATTCCTCAGAAATACTCACTGCGGGTGGTAGTTGTCACCTTCCTTACTGAAACTGGATTCCAGTTGATCACCTAAAAGAATTATCATTGAGTTTGCAGGATGCTTAATTAATTGTGCTAATTGATTAAATGTTATGTTCTTCTAAGTGGCAATATAATTAGATTACAATAATACTAAAACACACAATAATGCAATCACATTCAATTTTCCTAACTGGTTTGTGCATTTACAATTAAATAGTTAATAGAAGGTCACTCAGGTGGCTGGTTGTAATTGTATTAGGTTTTTCATGTTTTGTGTATGTGTGTTTATATTTCTTCACAGGGAAATAAATGCATTATTCCAAACATTATCACTGTTTAAATGCTATATGTGTATTAATAGTCTTACTACAGGATGGTGGTGGTGGTGGGAGCCCCCAAAGAAAAGCTTGCCTAGGGTTTAGAACCGGCCCTGTTCTACACTATTTTTGTGGTTGCAGCTCTGCTCCTGTTGTTGAAGCCTGATTTTTCTCCTGGCAGTAGTTTCAAAATTCTGCTTTTTAACCTTGAATGCAAGAAGATAATGTAGACAAATGGATACAGCGTTTCAAAAAGAGGCAAGGGAGAAAAGAGAGTGAAATAAGAGTCAGTAAGATGGAGTATGTAAGAGTAAGAGTGGCAGTCGGGAGGAACACAGTGCAATCTAGCAGGAAACTAGCTTACGGAAGATTTGTGATTACTCCTAGGGATGTGTTTAGGAAAGGTGCTCACCAATGGCAGGGAGACATAACACTGCCAAATTCTTATTCAAGGAGGCGTGTAAGGATTTATGTTGCAGATGTATTTCACTTCACATCAGCTAGATTGGTGGGAGAGAAAGTTAGCATACCTCTATATCAAAGCTAAAGCCCTTCTGGCCGGTGGGACACATTGTTCTTTAGTCAGTCATCCCAACGGGGTAGTGAGGGAACAAAAAACAAACAGATACTTTGCAAGTGTTTTATTTGCTAGTTTGCCTTTTTTATGGATATGGTGGAGCATAAATAAAGTTGTATATATAAAGAGCGTACACAAGTGTATTCCCAAAGCATTTAGGAAAGGGGGGGGGGCATGTCTGCACTACATATAGGGTATGTTTTACAGTGTTGGTAAATTAGATGAGTGGAACTAAGCCATTGGAATCGGCCTGGATATTTTCTTTGATTTGCAAATAACTCAGGCAAAAACACTTGATGCCTAAAAGTTAAAGTGGTTCATGAGCCCACAGATTGAAATGCAGAAAATAAAGATAAGAAGAGAAAAGAAACTTATGGAAATTTTCATATAACAAATTGTTCCATTTGTTCGGGGAGCCCACTGACAATTCCTTACAATGGGAAGTGAAACTGTTTTGTCAAGGGCAGAACATGATAAACAATGAAAAAAGATAAGCAGGCTACTGTCGGTCTAGTGGGGCGTGTGTGTTGACCTGGGAATTTCTCAGACCACCACTTTTTAAAAATCGATGTCTTCATGTCTGGAACTGCAAATTGTATCATATAGCAAATGCTGTTACTGCACTTGATTACGACAATATTGATTTCATTATCAAGATCTCAGAGCAATGAAATACTTAAAAAGGATGTCACTACGGCTAAATGAGACTACCAGTCTTGCAATAACCAGGCTATATATATAAGATAATCTGAAAATGTGAACTCATGTAGTCCCACTTATCTTATGAATGATGCTCACTCTATTGTTTCTTGACATAAACCAAAAGCTCTTTGAACATGATCCTTCCGGATGTGTGTGTGTGTGTGTGTGTGTGTGTGTGTGTGTGTGTGTGTGTGGGTGGGTGTGCGTCCGTGCATGTCTGCGTGCATATGTTCCAAATATCAAGAAGTACCCTTGAGTTAACACGGCGATGAGATCAAAGCTGCCCAAGAACCAATCACGCACAGAGGCCACTGAGGATGGTCGTCCTTCGCTGCCTGTCCTAAGGCTGAAGCACAGCTGACATTTAAACAGAGGGACCTGTATTACTGTTTTCTCTCCCCCTACCCCCTTGCAGGTACTCCACTTGACAGACACAACTCCTGGCTGGCAATTCTGGGCCACAGAATCCTGATAATCATACAGGATGGATGAGGCACTACTAATTCTCACTGACTTGGTTTCATGTACTCAAGATTTATTTTAGATTACATCACTGTGTGCTTACTGCATGTGTGAGTGAATGGTTGTTTAAACATGCATGCATCTAGACAGGTTATTCCTGAGTTGCTCTTATACAGGTTATGTATACATGTGGGCTTCAGGTCAAGTTGAATGACATTTTCTGCTGTTTGCCAACGCCCACCAATGGAGTCAAGTGAGGAATGTGGTGGAGGAGGAAAAGGGTCAAGATGACTTCAGCCTCACCCTCCGCCTATCCAAAGCTGAGGACCAATGCGAAGAAGGGTTGAAGAGAAGAAGCCAAGCGGGCGTAGAGAAGTGGAGAGAAAGGGAGCAAGAGGTGGGGAGGGTGGTGGTGGGGCTGGCATGAGAAGGAAAATTGATTTATTGCGGCACTGATGAGGAGCGGCGTGCCAGGAGACGGTGGGTGCTCTCGAAGCCCTTGCTGCGGCAACATAAAACGAAACAGGGGCCCTCCCTCCCGTTATAATTGCTGCAGGGGTCTCAGCAGACGCTTGAGTGGAAATTTATGCAACTCTGGTAGTTGGTACCCTGCCTTTTATTTCCAAACTCCATGTCAAGTTGCCACCAGGGGAGAGATAGCACATGCTTCCCTGTCTCCAGTCACTCATATAACTACAGAATTCGCATAGCATTTACTTCAAAAAGCTTTAGCACCCCACTCCCACACTCACACACATAAACACACTTGAGATACACACCAGTTATAATGTATCTTATCACGCTGTATCTCAGAAGGAGGGCCCTACAATCTATGCAATCCCTTTGTATTCGAATGTTCTGTAGCAAAAAGTAGTGCTTTGTAACTAATATGCTTGTTGCAATGAGAGAGAAAAGTCATCAAAAGTGCTCTAGCAGCTCTAGCACTGCTATTGTTTAAGTGCAGACAGATCTTTTCAGAAGGTAAGAAAGAGGCATAATACCACAATGTTACGACCTTTTCACTGGACCATTTAATACTCCCTCTGTGTGGCATTTTCTCAGAAATAAAGGCTTATTAAAAGGCTATTTTACAGCATTTCTGCTTGAATGACACACCTTTTTGTTAATCGTACAGGGGAGGTTATGCTTGGTACATAGTGTATTGTAACAAATTGATCGACTGTAAGCAGTGCCTGGGTTAGTGACTGTGTTAACTGGACATAGCCTCATCAGAGAGCTCAAGTACTATATAACCAATCCACTGATTTAAGGTAGGCATTTTATGGGGCCTCCAGCTTTGACAACAGGTGAATTTACTTTAGTACACCAAGCTTTGGAGCATGCTGCAGTGGCTCAAGGCAGACACAGCATGGTGGGGGGTAGTCAATACTGCTGACAAAGGTAGCGGTGAGTGTGTGTGTGTGTGTGTGTGTGTGTGTGTGTGTGTGTGTGTGTGTGTGTGCGTGCGAGAGTTGATCTGCCTGCACATGAGAATACATGACTGGAAGTGACTAACACAGGCTGTGAATGTAGCACTGCGAAGAAGTGATGTTTGTGTCTGACATTCAAATGCCACTTCCTGTAAACGTGGATAACAAAATACTCTTCTCAGTCAAATCAAAGGGAACCCAACAATAATCTGAGTTGATGCTGTATTTATGCTCTACAGACACTCCACCATCACCAATGACACCTTGAATGACAATAACAATACCATAAGGTGAGGAGAGGCAGAGAAAAGAAACGGGCTAATGCGGTTACATGCTCTTACAGTTGAGGTCGGAAGTTTACATACACTAAGACATTAAAACTGAAAGAATCACCACTCCAGAGACTTCATGTTACCATACATGTCTTTTGGCAAGTCAGTTAGGATATCTACTTTGTCCAGAATAAAAGTAATTTTCCCACAGTTGATCAGAGATTTATTTCACTTTAAATTCACAATATCAGAATTCCAGTGGGTCAGAAGTTTACATACACTGTTAATATCTTGTGGCATTGCCTTTAAATTGTTTCACGTGAAACAAACGCTTGGGGCAGTCTTCCACAAGCTTCGCACAATACTCTGCAGGAATTCCTCCTGGCAGAACTCATGCTGCCCCAAGCGTTTGTTTCACGTGAAACAATTTAAAGGCAATGCCACCAGATATTAACAGTGTATGTAAACACTGGAATTCTGATATTGTGAATTTAAAGTGAAATAAATCTCTGATCAACTGTGGGAAAATTACTTTTATTCTGGACAAAGTAGATATCCTAACTGACTTGCCAAAAGAACATGAAGTCTCTGGAGTGGTGATTCTTTCAGTTTTAATGTCTTAAGCTTAAGTGTATGTAAACTTCCAACCTCAATGGTATATGCTCATTTCAGAGCAGGTCAGCAGCTCTGGAAAGGGGTAGGTATTCAGTGCCTGACTAGAAGATTCATCGGGAGTATTGACAGCATTAAAATAGCATTATTATCTGACCATTCCAGTGGCACTGTAAACAAGAACGCTACTAAAATATCCACCATCCATCTCTTTCATATTTCACGGATGAGCATGTCTTTTGAGCCTGTTCACATAGTTGATTAGACCGTTTAGGAGAAATAAAAGACACAATGTGACAGGGTTTCTAAAATGTGGAGCATGTGATTGTGGAGGAAAACAAGTGGAGGAGAAGCCAGACTTCAGCAAGTGTGGTTAACATAACATGCATAATGATAACTCGCACCAAACCATGCTTTAAATAATTGATGCACTTTTCCCGCTCATCGGCCAACTTCTGAGATTCAATTCCCACCAAGATGAAGGAAACAAAAAATGAAGGAGATGGGAAGAGGGAGGGTGAAATAAAAGAAAGGAACTGAAGCAGCACAGCTTTCTGCAGCAGAGCTATTCAATAGTTGTCTGTGATGGCAGAGACTCAGAAGAACAGCAAACCCAGGAGGCCTGCAGCAGTGCACAGTGATGGGAATGTAAAATGAGACACATAGCTACCTCATCTTTTCAAAAACAAACATGGGGAGGGGGTGCAGGGAAGAGAGGATGCACGTGTCATGGGACTTCCCTCCATGAGAGAGGGGAAACAGGTTTAACCTCTAAATCTTTGTGGACAAAAGCCCCAAAATGGATAACGTATGAAAATTCTAAAATTGAACCTCCTCTACGTCCAACTGCCAGCCATATAATGTAATAGGTGGGGCAGGTAAAGTCATTTTGGTTATAGCAGGAAACACAGGAGTGTCTGAGACTTGGGCTGGTAATTAACCTCAAAGCTGTGGTGGAGGTAGGACAAAAACCCCACCAGGCTTTAATCTGCTTGTCTGCAGTCGGTAAATAAGGGGCCCAGGGTAGATTGCTTTATTGAAACGCTCTCACAGGTAGGCCTGCCAGGTAGCTGGGCATCAATATTGGCTCCAGCGCGAGCCTGTCAGGTTTTATTACTCAGTATCACTGGTGCTCAGCCAGCACGTGTCAGCTCAGGCAGAGAAAGAGAGAAAAATAGAGCGAGAGAGAGATACATAGATGGAGAGATAGAGAGAAAGAGAGACAGATATGAGACAGACGGTCAGACAGATAGACAGATAGATAGACACTGGGCTCCCCCTCTCCAATTCTCTCTGGTGGTCAACCTGCCTGTAATATTGTGTGTGCGTGCATGTCAGTGTGTGCATGTGCACATATTAATCATACATGAATTAGTCAAACCTGCATTGTAATATTGCTCTTCTCTTAGCAGATTGGCTGAAAGATGTTGACATGCTCTCAATATGCAGTATATCAAAGAGGATATGATAAAAGACAGAACATGCACACACACACATGCACACACACATGCTAGCTTTGTTGCTATTCCCTCATTTGTAGTTTGGCCTTCAAATGTTCACTGAATTGTTTACCATTTTGCTCCTCTTTAATCTACTTTAACATTGCCAAGCACTCCGGAAGGGGCGGGAGCATTTTCCTCTGTTGCTAAGCAACAATCACAGACTAACTAACACAGCCTAACAGAGCAGTTTATGAGAATACAGAAGGCACAACTTCAAATGCCTAACACTGCTATAGACAAAATGAGGGATTGGGATTTGGGTGGGATTAAAGCTTGTAATTCTAAATAATATGACATTGGAAAACACAATTCATATGCTATGCTCCATGCTATGCTATGACCTAGATTTGTGTGTGTGTTTTTTGGTAAGTCTCATTACAAAAAGCAAAAACAAACAATTTGTGTCGCATCATTCTGTTTATGCGTCATTTAGCTTCCTCTTCTCCAGCTGTGTGTTAGATTAATGTCTCCATCTAGTGCCGGGTCCCTGAGGCAAAGCATGACAGTCTGTCAGTCTACAAGGTATAGCAGCCTTGAACCTCCAAAAGAAGAGAGAAAGGAGGGTGTTTCCTACAAGCCCCAGTGGACTTAGTGAGGGAAACACATTTCATTGTGTAATACATTGTCTGCATAAAGGGAATGATGTGTTTTGACTCTTTAGTTTTGTCGAGTGTGAAACGAATCAGCGGAGGCATCAGGTTTCAATTGAAAAGGAATGTACCGCAATTTGTTTTGGTAACAGTTCTGAAGGAACATATTGACAACTCACATAGTGACATGTAGTCATTAAATACTGGAACGCTGCCCCCAGCCCGCCAGTCAGCCTGCCCGTCCGCCAGCCTGGCTATCACCACCAGCCAGGTGAGAAGGGAGGTAAGGAGGCTCCGCCCCGGCAAGGCTGCTGGTCCTGATGGCGTCTGTTCCAGAGTGTTGCGGGGGTGTGCTGACCAACTGGCTGGTGTCTTCCGGACCTCTTCAACCTCTTGCCCCCCCTGTGGAAAACATCATACATCGTCCCTAAGCCCAAGAAGGCATGACCCAGCACCCTCAATGACTTCAGACCAGTGGCACTGACCTCTCATAATATGAAGGCTTTTGAGAGGCTGGTCCCCCTGCAGTTTGCATACCAGGCACACCTTTGAGTCGATGATGCCATCATCTACATGCTGCATAAGGTGTACTCTCACCTGGAGAGGCCTGGGAGCACTGTGAGAATCATGTTTTTTGACTTCTCCAGTGCATTCAACACCATCCAGCCACTCCTGCTTGCAGAGAAGCTTGCAGCCATGCAGGTAGACAACGCCATGGCACACTTGATTACAGACTACCTCACCGGCATGCCACAGTTTGATGGTCTACAGAGAAGCCTGTCTGATTTACTGGTGAGCAACACAGGTATACCTCAGGGAACGCTGCTCACACCATTCTTGTTCACCCTCTACACCTTGGCCTTGAGATTCAATTCTGGGTCTGCTCATCTTCAGAAGTTCTCTGATGATTCATCAATCGTGGGTTGCATCAATGAGGACAACGAGGATGAGTACAGGATGGTGCGACGACAACAACTTACAGCTCAATGTCGTTCTTGTTATAAAGAGCCATCTTATCTTATCTCAACACAGGGATACATGGTACAGGGCTAACTCACATTCAGAGCAAGGAGGCAGTGCAGGTTATATAGTAAACAATATTCAGCCTTTTATCTCTTCGGAACTTTGAATGATAATAATATATGGAGTTTAAAGGACTGGTAAGATGAACCAGGAAATTATTTCATGAAAAGTGGAGGAGAAAGCAAACAACTGAAGCAGTTGTAGCTTAGTTCAAAAGATACTGATGATTTATCATTGAACGTATCCTTGTTGTTATCCTTGTTGTGTGTGTGTGTGCGCGTGTGTGTGTGCGTGTGTGTGCGTGTGTGTCTGAAACTCATAGGAAAGGAATTGCTTGATTGTTTGCTATAGTAAGTAAGTGCTTCTTGAGTTGTAATATACAATATTAGAGTCGCTCAGTTCAATCTGCAGAGGTCTCCTGGTCTCTAATGAAATGTAAATGGCTGTGTCCCAGGGCTAATCCCTCCTTCTTTTTCATTCTTGGCAAGTATATTCATTAGGAATCTCATTTGATTTTACAATCACAACAGAAAAAAAACACTTTGGTACAGTGGGGAAGTTTATTTAACTTTGCA
Organism: Monocentris japonica; assembly: GCA_900323365.1. Lineage (NCBI taxonomy): Eukaryota > Metazoa > Chordata > Actinopteri > Trachichthyiformes > Monocentridae > Monocentris > Monocentris japonica. Next base: position 18,318 of record OOFE01050543.1, read on the forward strand.
TAATCTGGAGAATTTTCATAATATCTCTGACTACTGCTAGGTTCATTTCTCAAGGCAAGGTAATGTGATCACACACTAATATGAATGAGAATGCGTTCGCAATTTGCAAACAAATTGTGTTGAAACATGTAATGCCAGAATGTAATTCATTCCAAGAGTGTCTTAGATCTGACAAAATACATGTGGAAGGCCTTGAAATCAGCTACGGTTGAGTGGAATAGCATTTTCACGCTGTCTCAATGAACAAAGGTAAATCTTATTGAGGCATTTCTTGGTTTCAGTACTTCAGCCTAGCTGGCACACGTCTAAGGTATTGCTTGTTGTGGCGAACAGTGATGAAACCCTAATTCCTTGAAGTTTGTAACAGATGTGTTGTAGGTGTTTTGCAGCTCTTTTTCAATGATCTGTATCTGAACAACAGGTTGGAGTGAGTACAACAACACAATATGGATTGGTGTAGTGCCATAGGGACATCTGGTACAGTGCTTTAAGAATTTCAGAATCAAGAATAATTCTCTACCTCAAGACATTTCCCCTTTTCAATTAGAAATGTTATGATGAAAGACATAGGTAGTGTAGAGCTTAGTATATTACCACTTATTTTTAAGTGCCCATTCAACTATAAGTGACAAAAAGGTAATTTTGTACAAATGACATGACATTCCTTAATCCCCCTCATTAATGTGTCCATTGGCTTCATCAAGGTGATCAGTCTTGATCTAGCTGGACCCGTTAAGAAGGCCGGGGCCAGGAGCATGTGACTTTGAGAAGGAGAGCAAATGTCCTTCATTTGATCTCACCCCTCAGGGCTACCATTGCTCTTCATGGTTACTTGCCACTTCCTTGTGGTCTGTATATTGATTTAGCATCCACTTGAAGCTTGATTGAGTTAATTCTGTAGCTGCATGAGCTATACTTGATTCAGCTTTGAGTCTGTTAGTTAAAGAGTAGAGAAAGAAATAGACAAAGATGAGTAGAATTGTAGGCCCTAAATTATTCATCATTCGACTTACTTTCCTTTCATTTCAACAGAGGCAATCCCACCAGTAGGTCTAAACGGGAACATCGACATCTAGATCAACAAAGCAAGACACATGGCTTACAACAAAATCGGTTACATCAATACAGCACTCTCAACTAGTGGAAAATGTAGCATGACTGAAATCTGTACAGTTAAAAAATTGCATAAGTGCCTCTACTTCCAAAATAGCAGAAGATGACAGTTGCGTGTGTAAGCGTGGGTGTGTGAGTGCATGTATGTGCATAGGGGGTTTGATGAATCTGCCCCTATCTCCTATTAGTTTGCACCTGTGGAGCTAATTAATGGAATGATTGGACTTTGATCATGAGAGGTTAGAGAATATATCACCAGCAATGAACTACGAGAGATTGGGAAAGGCCTAATTGCTGTGTCTAATCAGAGGAAAAAAGTGGGAAAAAGTGGTGCAGCTCTGAGCATGTTGTGGGCGGAAAGGAGAAAAGGCTGATTTTTACATACACATCCATTGTGGACTTCAGGAAGTCCAAAGCCGGCACACACACCCCCATCCACATCAACGGGACAGAGGTTGAGCGTGTCGCCAGCTTTAAGTTTCTGGGCGTCCACATCTCCGAGGACCTCTCTTGGACCCTCAACACCTCGACCCTGGTCAAGAAGGCTCACCAGCGTCTCTTCTTCCTAAGGAGACTGAAGAAAGTTCACCTGTCTCCTCAGATTCTGGTGAACTCTGCACCATCGAGAGCATCCTTACCAACTGCATCACAGTCTGGTACGGCAACTCCTCTGTTTCAGACCGGAAGGCACTGCAGAGGGTGGTGAAAACCGCCCAACGCATCACCAGTACTTCACTCCCCTGTATTGAGACGGTCCAGCACAAGCGGTGTCTGCGTTGTCAAGGACACCTCTCACCCCAACCACAGACTGTTTGTCCACTAGCGCTACAGGTCTCTCCGTTCCAGGACCAGCAGGCTCAGGAACAGCTTCTTCCCCTCAGCTGTCACCTTGCTGAACTCTGCACCATGGTGATAACAGCATAATTTCTTAACCTTTACAAGCAGAGATGAAGAAAGGACATGAAATGGACCAGTTACATGGTACCAATTAATAACAATAATAAACTTAATTGCAACAGCACTTTTCAAATCATATGCCAATATGTGGATGTTTTTATCCCAAGTGTATCCATAGTACCATAAATCCATACATTTTTTGCATGAATTACATTGTGCCAGACAGAGAACATAATAACATTTTAACGACAAAATAGTTTATTGGATAAATAATAAAAAAATAATTACATTTTTAAAAAGGCAATTAAGTTAAAAATGATGCATGATTAATTGAGATATTGATTTTAAAAAGCATTATAACGAATAAAACAGTCAAATACAACAAGAATAAAGCTTTTAAATAAATACATAATGGTTTGTAAATGAAAATGTGTTTCATTCCATTATGCACTTAAAAATAAAGGCTAAATAACACAACAATGAAAATTTCCATGACCTGTGTATGAGAGAATGAGGTGTGGTGATTTGAAGAGGTGTGGTGGATGGGTGGTAAAGACTTAACATCAAGCATTCTTCCAAACCTGTTTCTCTCTCTCTGTCTCTCTCTCTCACTGTTCCTTCTGTCCATTGTTTGCTTCTCACAGATATGCATATGTATGGATATTATAACATGTATACTTCTTTTATGCACAGAGTAAATCAAATCAAGTCTCTTTTGGTTTGGTTTGGGTTGTTTTTTTTGGTTTTGGTTTGGTCTCCAATTCTTTCTCTGTGCATGTCTCTGTTCCTTTGTTTATCTGTCTGTCTCTCTCTCTCTCTCTCTGACACTCTCTCACTCTCTCTCACTTTTCTGCTTTCTGTGCCTTTTACATGATGAAGCCTGTCATTATGTTGATATTCATGTGGGCACTTGTCACTAAGAATTTTACGCTCCCTATTTCCCTCCTGTCACAACCTGTGTGTGTGTGGGTGTGTGTGTAGTCTCCCACTTCCCTTATGATGGCTCTGGACTCATCCTTCTTGGTGACTTCAACATCCAGACTGAGAAGCTCGACTCTCTTCTTTCTTTCCTCTCCTCCTTCGATCTATCCCTCTCCCCATCTCCTCCTACCCACAAGGCTGGCAACCAGCTAGATCTAATCTTCACCAGACACTGTTCCACTGCTAACCTCTCTGTCACTCCTCTCCAGCTCTCTGACCATTACTTCATGTCCTACTCTCTCTCTCTCTCCTCTCCCCCCTTACTTCCTCCCCCTACCCACATGGTTTCTTCCCGTCGCAATCTCTGCGCACTCTCCCCCACTGATCTTTCCTCTTCTGTTCTCTCTGTCCTCCCTGCCCGTGAATCCTTCTCTCTCCTATCCCCTGATGCTGCCACTGATATTCTTCTCTCTACTCTGTCCTCTTCTTTGGACAATTTCTGTCCCCTCACCTCTAGGCCTGCACGCCCAACTCCACTTGCCCCTTGGTTGTTGGACTCAGTGTGTACTGAGACACGGAGCCTGAGAGGGGCTGAGCACAAATGGAGAAAAGGCAAAC
>OOFE01050544.1:7405-22249 GCA_900323365.1 Monocentris japonica
AACAAGGGAGGGAGGGAGGAAAGATTTCTCTGAGGGAGTATGTAGAGAGAGAGAGAGAGAGAGAGAGAGAGAGAGAGAGAGAGAGACTCAGAGACATTACACTGATGCATACATGACAGCCAATCAGCATGAAGCTCAGAATCAGAACAATTAGATAGCTGGCTAGTTAACATTAACCCAATATTGATGCAGTCCACTTTATTCCTTCTCTGCCTTTTCTGAGTTTCTCCTCCCTGTTACTTTTCTTCACATGATCATGAAGACTATCTTGTTTTGCCACATCAAGACTGGAAAGGACAATAGATAACGATTGAGGAGGAAAGATGAGAGAGACAGAGAAATAGAAAGAGAGGAGCTTGGAGCGAATGAGTGTCTGTTAAGAGTATTTATCAGCAGGAAGTCACAGGTACATACTCTAGGGCTAAACACACACGGACAGACACGCTCAGCCTCAGGCCCTTTCAAACTCACATGCAGGCAACCACAAAATATGCTCAGACTTTGACAAACACACACACAAAGAAGATATCGGGGGAAGTCACAGGTACATACACACACACTTCCCCATACATCCGCCTTGGTTCACAGGTAGTACAAGTGTTGCAGGTCAGACAGAGGTGTGTGTGTGTGTGTGTACGCTTGAGATGATAATGGGGACAGGAGGATGGTGTCTAGTTTCATACTCTGAATTAGTTTCCCCCGCAGGACAAATCACACAACGCCGCGGGTTTCAGCAGAGAGAGAGAGAGAGAGAGACTTACAGGGGAAATAAGACAATCGTTTTTTCGTCTCTTACTTCTTTGATAGACTATTGCAATACAGCACTATATTACTATCAAGTGACTGTTAAATAACCAAATCACTCTTTCGTCTAGGCTCCGCACAGGGAGAGAGTCAATGCACTCACTTTTGATCCCTGCATGGGTCTGAGGGTGACGCTAAATTTACAATTAATCAGTTACATATTTATTGCTCGCTGCTTCCTCTCCATTTCCCCTTTCAAAACTATTGCATGCTCTAGCCCACAGGCCTCTATCTGGAAAGAGATCTGCCACTGAAATCGGCAAGGTTCAAGGAACTTTATTGTCATACCAGCACACATTTACACGAGTTGGTACGAAATTTGCACTCAGGTCCCGGTTGTAAGCCCCAAGCTCCCTCTCAAGAGAATATTCAATGAGCTTATGCTGCCAGACGACAAATACAACTCCGGCCAATGAGCAGACAGGTTTTCAGCGAATACCACTTTGCAAATAAAGCAAAACAAAAAAGACACACAAAGAAGTAGAAACTGTATCAACAAAGGTTCCGGCCCAGTCAATGTTGCATTTAATTGCTTTCCTACAGTGTTCTTAAAGTGTTGCACTTAAACATCGATGTATCATGGTCAGATTAACTGTGCTAGCTTGGTATAATGACCGTAAACGAATGAGATGGTAGCCTCTATCTCACACCAGTGGTATTGTTACTGCTAGTGTTTCTCATTGAGGCATTAAGGCTACATTTCCCAAAAGCCCCGCTACTTCCTGTTACTTCCCATGTCTTTACTGAAGAAGATAAACATGTTAGAAGCTTTAGCGCCGCTTGCGCCCTGTTTGTGCCACTAAGCAATATCCCTTCGTGTCATAAAGCAATCCAACGATTATACTAATGTCTCGTAATTAATGTGGCAATGATTTATTGCTGTTAAAATCCTTTAAATTGAAGGTGTGGGCCCAAAATAATCCCTCCCCCAATGGGTCTTCCTGGCATGACAAAAGAGGCAATATGCTTTAATGAGGCTGGGTCCCGTTTGTCATTTAGTCTTAAGTTTAAGAACCGCTATTGTGTTGCATTTTGTTTCCTACCCATCACCCCTTCACGACTGTTACCATTTCCACAACAGCAATAACAGAATCATGCAAGCCTCATCTTTACCAAATGTTGTGCTGACCTTGGACTGTTCTGGGGATATTGTCACATTTTATTTAACACGGAGGGAAAAAAATGTTTTGTTTATTTTTCCTCCTGTTTTGCTGCAGCTAAGGAACAGTAGGAGAAACAAAGCATGATGTGTTGCCAGCTCTTTTAATTAGCACAGGCTCGCCGCACTGTCGTGCACCAGCGTTGCCAGACTATAGGGTAGCTGAGAGGATGAACACTCACGATAAAGTGAGGCTTGTTTACCCATGGAGCATAACATGACCTGCATGAAAACACCCCCCTGTATTACCCTGGTAATGCAGGTACAGGTAATCTGTAAATAATCATATGTAACAATAACAATGAAGCAACGGTTAAAAAGATGAAAGATGGTGATTAAAAATGAGATTTGTTTATGTGTGCAAATAACATATCCAGCAAAACGTGAAGCAACACTTCCTACAGACCTATGTATCCACAGCCCACATCCCCATAAGCTTACACAGTTAATCTGTGAAAAATTATATGCAGAAATGGCTATTAAAAAGATTAAAGACACAAAGCAACATGTTTTTTTTTTTTTTTTTTTTTAATATTGCTCAAGGGCTAAGCAGACAAATACAGCTGTAACATATGAAAACATCATTCAGTCTATTAAAGCGATAGATAAAATGATAGATAGACAGACTGTTACTGGGACAAGCGTCTGAGAAATAATCTGATTATGGACAGGTAATGCCCAGGGTTATCTGTAAATAATATGTAAAGGCAATGAAATAGGTTTAGAGGATAATAATTATGAATCAAACTTGTTTGTTTACTGCAAATGTGGGGCAGAGACACAACTCAGACTGACTAGGAAATTTGACCATATAATGCCCATCCTATCCTCAAGACACTGGCTACCAATTCAGGCCAGGTGTGACTTCAAGATGCTTTTACTTACATATAAATCATAACATGGGATGGCACCATCCTACTATATGATTAAACCATATAAACCGCCACGCGCCCTCAGATCACAGGACTCAGGCTACCCAGCAGTCAAAAAGAAAACTGCAGGTAACAGAGCCTTTTCTTACCGGGCTCCTTATCTCTGGAACAGTCTGCCTGCCTCAATCAGAGAGGCAGGCTCTGTCGAAGTCTTTAAGTCAAGGCTAAAAACCCATTTATTCTCTTTATCATTTGACCAGCCTTGAGGGAATGGCTCAGTCTCTTCTCAGAGTAAGGCTAGACCAGTAGCTCATCCTAGCTCAGGTTCCTGCTGATGGATACTTGCATCCTGCCTACAGGTCCTATTCTCCTGGTCTACCTGTTCTTGTCCACTGACACTGGTCATGTTTGTCTGTGTGAGTGAGAGTGCGTGTATGGCTATGTGTGGGTGTGTCTACTATCTGCTTCCAGGCTGCAGCTGGGCAGTGTTGGTGCCTGCGTGGTCCCCTAGTCCTATGATGATGCTGACTGAACTGCTGTTTGCTGTGCCCCACATCAAATCTGGATTTCCCACCCTAATAAACTTTTATGCACTCTGTATATGCTGCTGCATGCCCAACCGTCCTGGTAGTGGGATCCCTCTCTGAGTAGCCCCTCCCAAGGTTTCTTCCATTTTTTCCTAAAGTTTTTTTGGGAGTTTTTCTTGTCCTCTGTTGAGGGTCCAAGGCTGGGGGATGGCGTGTACTAACCATTTATTGTTTTCACACTTTGGGCACTGTGAAGCCCTTTGAGACTGTAATGGTGATTAAGGGTTATACAAATAAAATGCATGTACGTGGATATACAGTATATACGTGTGTGTGTTTGTTGTATTTGTTCATCTGTCTGTTTTGGCAGTATCTCCGCCTTTCCCTCCTTTCCTTCCTCTCTCTGTCTCTCCACCCTTCTTTCCTCCCTCTTTCCCTCTCCGTCTTCTCCATCTTCTTCTCCAACCTCACTTTCCGCCCCCTCTTGTGGCAAATACTGGTTGAGAAACATTGACAGAAATACCATCTTCCCTTTGCTTCCAATCTAATCTCCCTCATCCTCTCATCTCTCCCTCTTCTTTCTCCATCCTTTCTCCCTCCCCATTCCCTCTCTTTCTCTTGATTTCCAGCCATATCCTCTTCTGTCTTTCCTTCCCTCTCTGCCTCCCAGTGGCAAAAGTGATAAAAAAGGAAAACGCCCTTTCTCTTTGCCGTTGCAGTCTTTGCTTTCTTTCTTTGCTTCATTTTATTTCTTCCAGTCGCTTGTTTGTTTTGCCTTTCCCTTCACCTCCTCCCTTCCTCCTACCCTCCTCCTCCTCTCTTCTCTCTCTCTTTTCTCTTCATTTCCTCAGTGTTCCCTAATTATTCTAGTCTGTCGCTACTTCAAAGCGCCCTGTTAGCTGATTGAAGCTCGTTAAGGAGAGAACGTGAGCAGGGGAATTTCATAATGGCTGCCGACATTCGTTAGCAGAAGATCACGAAGAAGGTCCTTGCTGGCTCTGTGTGTGTGTGTGTGTGTGTGTGTGTGTGTGTTTGTGAACGTACACAGTCGGGTGGCTGGTTGATGAGATGGATTGGCAGGTGGGTTTTTGCGTTTTTGTGTGTGGGGTGATGCATGGATGTGTGTGCATGGTTTGTGTGTGTGTGCGCGCGCCCTTTTGGTTACCCTTGAAATATGAAACAGCTTTGACGAAAAGGTCAAAACTCCCCACGGAGATGTGGGCATTCTTACAAAAGTAGCAAATGCTCGAGCATTCGAACCCAGCGAGTCCCAATCCAGTCGTTTAATAACATCCTCCAACTGGTGATGAAGAGAGTGAAATTGTTTGCCGCTTACCCATATCATTGCATGTGACAAAAATACAGTGTAGGTGTATTTCATCCAATACACTTAAACTGTATTTTTTCTCATTTGGTTTAATGGATTGTCCCACAGATACTTGGTTGGGTTGTAATTCTTCATTTGGATTTCGATTCCTAAAACACTCCATTGACTGTACTGACTTTTCTCAACAGTGCCCCTTGATGCTTTGGGCCATGCTATTTTCCTTTTTTTTCCCCCCATTTTTATCATTTCATAATTTTTTATCATTTTCATTAATTTCACTAGCACTTCATGATAGAAGTTTTGGCCAGATATTATCACTCAGAAGGAAAATTCAAACTCATTTTTACACATTGTTTTTATCATTCGCAGCCATTTGAATTTATGCAAGACTGGTGGCAGTTTAGGATATAAGGGAGGTGGTGTGCATAACGTCCCTGGACACCTTGACATCTAGGATGTTATTCTGATGTCTGTTAACCTGCACTTACTTCATGGTGAAAAAAGGATCCTTTCATTCCTTCACAGGGTGTTTATGATGCAAATCAAGATGTTTTAGGACTTTTCTTGAATCAAGTGACATTACTTACTTCACATTTTACAAAAATAAAATAAAAAACATTGCAGTTGAACACTGTGGTCTCTGAAAACATCACTTTTTTCCTGACCTTACGATCCATTTTCTGGACAATTTTGAGTTGTGTGAAAGTGCCTTCTACTTCAGTTGACATTTGGCTGAAGCATTCATCATCACAGGGCACAAGAGAGGGTTTTTGTAAGCTGACCAGAGTAGAATGATGATCCGTGTATCCACTGTCTTTAACCACCACCATGTTGCTCTGGATCTCTGGATCACACATGGTCACCACATATACAAATCTGATTAAGCAGTGATTAATCATACTAAATGCACCAAATTTAGCAATGTCCTGCTGTCAACTGACTAAATGACTTGTTAAGATTTGTTAGTTTTTCATTGCATATCTATACTGTACAATAACAGGTGTCTGTTGAGAGAACTCTGACAAGACAGGAATTCTTCTATGGGTTAAGACCAGGAAACGTGCTTGTTTCGGGCATTGCCAGTGGGTTTCCCCCAACACAAGTTCTTGGTTCTCATGCCTCCAGGTCGAAATGACATGATTGACATATCCCTAGACTAGGAAGTCATTGCAATTTTACCCTATGTTTAAAATCAAACCTCTATAATGGCCACATTTTCTCCACTTTTTTTGTATGTTTTCACTCTAAAAAACAAAAAACTACAGACTAGACCACTTGGTTTATCTTCAACATCTATATATATATATATACACAAGCACTGGTATGTATTTTTTTCTGCAAACAACACCAGAAGTAACATCAACTTTCACTGCAAGAAATGTTTGAGGAAAGTCTTTCTGCCCTGATACAGAGGGAATCGGGAGTGTACGGTAGATAATCTTTTGCGGGGGGGACTCAACCTGATGTCCCAGAAGAACGAAAGAAACTCACTTTTTCTTCCTCAAGTTCTTCCGCTGAGTCTGCATGGAGAAACATCGGGTAGCGGTGGTTCTTTCACCTCAGAGACACAATACAACAAAGACAACTTTAGAGAGGATTTTTTTTCTCCTGATTGTGGAACGCCTTCGTATGACTCAACAGTTTGGAAATATTTTTCAGCACCACTGCTAAACAAAAAAAAAAGTCCACAACCTAAAAGAAGTGTTTTCACTTGTACATTGTAAAGTTCCTTGGTATGACTCAGTGACATGGTTTGGTTGAGTTCATTATTTGCTATAATCATAATTGCAAATACAACAATAATGTGAGTGGAGAAGCTCAAATACATTGTAACTCCAGCATTGTGAAATTCCTTAAGTCAGCATTGAGTATGATTTATAAAGCAAACACAGCAAGAATACAACTCTAGAAAAGGTCTTCTTTTTACATTGCTGCAAAGTTCTTTTGCTCTTTGTGAATGTGGGGAAATACTCTGAGTTTGAGTGGATGCTTACAATAAACACAACAACAATCAAACATATGCTATACAGATATCTGACTTAACACTGAGCAGTTGTCTCTTAGTTTTAAGATTTCAGTTCCTCAGTATGTGCCCTTTGTTGAGCCACGTCACGATTATTAGATGTTAAACCATTAGTACGCAAGATTTGAATGTAAAAATACATCCATCTAATCAGGCTAAATCACAAAGTGGGGCTGAAACAGAGACGAGCACTCCATCCCCACTCATTGAGACACTGTAGATTTAGCTCTATTTGCCCAAATGAAATTCCGGTGTCAGGTATTGTCAATGGTGGGAAATGTTCTCCAAACTCAGAAAGTTAAGACATTAAATGATATAATTTGGTATAAAGCACCACAGACCAGGCGGATTGGTAAACATGAGTGTTTTGTGTCCAGTTTACAAACGTCACATCACATGATTTCTGTGGATTGAAGTCCTACCTCTTACTGCCATTTGGGGTCACGAATGTGCAGAAATTGCAATGTGCAGCTTTAAGGCCTATCTAATGTAAGAAAATAGAAATATAAATATCACTGCAAAATGTCAAAAAGTGAAAATATTAACAATTACATGTTAGCAATTTAATTACTCTTCAGCTTGTTTTTATGATGAACTCTTAACTTACTAAGAACTGTTTCTTTTTATTTCCTTGAAGCTAGATGAGCAGTTCTTGAGTTTTAGGAGCTTTAGAGAGCTGACTCTCACCATGGTATCTATCTTGGAAAAGTCTGAATGTGAATGAAATCATAGTCTTGTACAAAGAATTAAATGTAAAATCTTGACTTTAATTACAACTACATAAGTAAAAGCCACTGCTTTCAGCATGCCTCTCCCTGTCTCTCTGTGCTGCCTGCATTGTGACCAGATATCATTATTTTACCAGAAGAACAATGACTGACCTTGATGATCATTTTAAAAAGTCCTAGCAGTTTATGTGGAATTTGTCTTCTCCCATAAACCATAAAATCTCGTGTGAATGACATCTGAGGTTTTCTGCTTTTCAGTTCATCATAGTAGTTTGATAACAGTGATACAGTGACGCTCACATTAATTCCCACTGTTAATTTCTTATATCAGATGATTGTGCTGGTCCTGTGAAATTGTTCGCCATAAGGCTGATTCTTTATCTTGGACTGCAAATGTACTACTGTAATGCTTGGTTGTCCTAAAATATTTTGCTTGTCTTACTAGCATTTGAAGAGTTCCATTCCAAAACAAGATATGCACCATTTAAAAATAGAGGAAAACATTTGCTGGCATAAAAGTGACAGGCATAAATTGTAAGTCATCTTAAGACCTTAATTTACAAAATCATTCTGTTTATTTGAGGACAGAATGTGTCTTTGAAATATTGACCAGTGAATTTCAGTTAGCATCGGGTTTTTTTTCCAAAATGGAGTGAAACCCTTCATTTGTAAATGAAGCAGCAGGAAATGATTCTGTACTACAATAAACAAAATATTCATTTACAAAGAGTCTACCATTGTGAGAGGAAAAATAGTAGACGTTCAATCCTCTTCAATCCTCGGCGTCAAAGGAAGCCTCAAAGGAAAGGAAACCTCATTCCCAGTGAAATGACTATGATTCAAGTGGCAGCCATCTTAGCTTCAAACTGCTGCTTTATGACTTGTTGTTACACGTTGTTGAGGCTTGTGGATCTCTTCAAAATAATAGAGGTGAAATCAACGACCAGTCCCCCGCCAAACCCAGCATGGAACTGAACCATGAGAGAGGAGTGTTAGTTGAGAAATGCAATCTGCTCTTCTCAGCTGTTGTTACCAATAATTGTGGACCTTCAATATGGCCACCAGAGGACATGTTTGTTCACATGTAAGCCATATATTCTGGGTGCTGTTTATATGTTATGTTATATAAGGATGTTGATAGATTCTTTGCAGTTGTGTCACAAATCTCCTAGCAACCACAGCTGCTGTCATCAGAATTGGCTGTATGCTAGATAATAGCTAAATATGAAATTGGCAAGAAAAAGGGAGAGACATGAAAATGATGGTGTGGGTGAAGGTCAATTCAGTAATGTTATACAGTACTGTGCAAAAGTCTTAGGCACCCTAGATTTTTTGTTTTCTGCATTAGTATTTTACATTACTGCTCTTTATTTTTTGTATGTATTTAGAAACTTTTCATTTCATTATTTTTGAAAGCATTTTCACTTTGATTTTTCTTTGATTTTTTTTTTTACATGTGCTTAAGACTTTTGCACAGTATTGTAAGTAAAAGTGAATGGTCTGATAAAGTTGATTTGTTTCCAAATTTAGGTTACTGTGACACACTTTAGCCCTACTCCCGATTCAAAAACACACGTTGTCAGGTAGCTAACTAGCCAGCAGGCTAATTTAGCACAGCAACCCTTGTGAATGTTAACTACTAACCACTAGTTTCCACTAGATATGTTAGCTAATGTGCAAATCAGACGTGTTAATAAGACAGTGATGGTTAGCTGCAAGGGTGTAACCATGGTATAGACAATGGGGGGGTCCAAATGAAAGCCGTCCCCCAGATTTTTTTTTTAAAGTGCATTTCCCACAATTCTATGATATTTATATATGAGGATTTGCTTACTGTTTACTGACTTTAAACACACCTACCAATTAGAATTATGCCTTTTCCAGTAGTGGAATAGGATAGCTTCCAATGGGGAAAAAATACATACCCAAAGCATGTTGATATAAATATTGTGATTAGAACAACAACTAATGCTGTACTTGAACAAATGAAAAATTATCCCTTTAACAAAACAAAATGTGCTATGGACTTTTAAGTAAGTCCAAGTTAATTTGTATTTTGTTGATTTGTCTCAAAATAAAATTCTGTGCATTTACACTGAAAAGTCTAATGTGAATGAAATCATAGTCTTGTACAAAGAATTAAATGTAAAATCTTGACTTTAATTACAACTACATAAGTAAAAGCCACTGCTTTCAGCATGCCTCTCCCTGTCTCTCTGTGCTGCCTGCATTGTGACCAGATATCATTATTTTACCAGAAGAACAATGACTGACCTTGATGATCATTTTAATTTGAACATTCTGCTTTTATTACTACAATTTTAACCATCCCAAAGTGAATGTAAACTGTCCCAAAATTAATGTTGTTACTTTGTTATTATAATCTATAGTTGTTAGTTGTTAGTGGCACCCTAACCCTAACCTCAGCAGTGTACTTCAGTACAGAACTTTTGTTACATGTTTGTAATGTTAACTCCAAACTAAAAGTACTTTTACCTCTAAACTGTACTCAGCTGAAGTACTTTTTTACATTTATTTACTGCAAACTTGTTGTGTTGTCACATTAAACTGCAGTTTAGCTCTGTTAGCTGTAAGCTGTGTTAGCTCCGTTAGCTGTTAGCTCCGTTAGCCAAACACACCGCAGGACTCTGCTGCCCAACGGGGATAGATGGACCGGTACCGCAGGAACATTTCAGAATCTTCACATTTTTCGTAGGTCTTGCACTGAGTAGCCAACAGTTACCTGAAACGTTAGCTATTGGCATTGCCTTATCTACTAAGCTAACGTTACCTATTTAGGTATCTAGTTACTTACTGTCTGAAAAAAATATCATATGTCTGGCTGCTGGTCCTGCTTTCTCCGCTTTTTAGGTAACGTTACTTCCTCCATATACCTCCATTGACTGACCAAAAAAACCTGTCAGATTACCATCACAGCACAGAACAACGTGAGGTGGATCAGCTAGTTAGCTAACGAGGGTAGCATGGGCGCAACCAAGTGTACAATGGGGGGGGGGTCACACACTTAACAAACGAAAATAAATTGAAAATAAATAGGAAATAACAAGACAGATCCATTGACAGGGTTCATAAAAGGAGGACACATTTAACATATTTTCTACTGTATATTGGGGGGGGCAGATTGGTATTTTCTCAGTATTGGGCGGGAGACGACCCCCCCCAAAGAATTCATAGTTACACCTATGGTTAGCTGATCAGATACTATGATTAGCTAGCTAAAAAGCTGACACAAAATTGCTATATCAATGGTGAAATGATCAGTTCTCGAGTCAAAAACAGCACAGAAATTAACACTAGAGGATGGTGCATGACCATAAAGCCCTCTATACGTATTTTCAGCCAATATACTTCTTATAGAGAAGAGACAGAAACATGGTTGTACAACGACACTGTGTTTATTAATATCTCTCTGACTCTGAAACTTCAGAATTCCCCAATTTCCCAATATCCCACGAGAATTTAAGACCTTAAAAGTCTGAGTTTGAGTTACTGATCTCTCCACGTCAAGTGCAGTGACTCACCCTCTAAGACGTCAGCTGTTTACATTTGCTCAAAAACTTTGGGGCCCAATTTGAATTATCACGCCAACTGGGAAAGTCTAGGCAGAGAAAGTCAGTGAGTAATGCTTGTTCCTCTTTGACTACCGTCGAGGTGACCTTGAACAAACCACTGAACCCCCAACTGCTCTGGCGAAACTGCTCAATAGTCAACAGTAGAAAACCTTTTGTGAATGTATGTAACTGAATTATGTGTGAAGCAAGGCACTGCAAAAAGGTAATGTGCATTGGAAAAAAAAGAGTTAAATAAGCACAAATCTTTCTGCTTGTTCCCAGTTTCTTTAGTGTGAGCCACTTTATGTATTTTCATATTATGACCTTTTGGTTTGAAGTTAAAGTCTGATCAACTGCAACAGTGATTTTCAATCTTTGTCCACTTATGCCTCTCTTTCAACATTTTGTACCTTTTTACATTGTAGCTACAAAATATATTTCCTTGGTAAGAAAAACAAAAGAAAGGGTGCAACTTAAGTTTCTTTCAACTTCAATGGGCCTTAATTCCATGGTGGCCATTATGAACTTGGATCACAACTCTACCAAAATGACAGTGTACAACTATGTCCTATTGTTGTGTACTAAGATGAGCATCATCAAACACCTGAACTTAATAATTAGTAGTGGTGTCCACTGACTTTTGGCCATATAGTGTATCATTAGTTTTGTGCAGAAGACTTGCATGTCCAGAAATTCAGTTTCCCAAGAATTGAGGACAACAGTTTTTAGGCCATTTTACAATGTTCAGTGGTCTGGCTTGCTTGCAGGTCATTGGAAAATTTCACACTTTGCGGAAAGACAATTATAGTAAAAAAATATGCTGTCAGGTGAGTGTTTAATCCTTGAAAACTTGTATTTATTTATGCTCCTCGAAAGTATGGAACTTCACCTCATTGTCAAGTAGCCTCTTTAAACTCTACATCCTGGCTCCAGATATAATTATACGCATCTGTGCAACAACAGCAAGAGACAAAAAGGGCAATCTGTTTCCGCTTTTGTTCCGTAGCTGACACAAATTCTTGCATCTGCTCTTTAATTTGTCGGCGGCAGCATGCACTCTGTAGTCAAGAACAGACTCCTTGTCTGTTGTCTTGTCTTTTTTTTTGCATGTGAGGTTTCTGCAGGACAGGATGTGAAAGCTCCCCCCCGAAACATGTCATCATTCATCTCAGCCCACTTATTCCAGCCCGTTAAATGCCAGACGCGTTGACCTGGCATCCTTGAGTGGGCGAGTATTTTGACTTGATAAATGAAGCCACCCCGAACTCCCTGCAGAGCTGTTTAACCTTTTTTTTATTTATAATTATGCAATCAACACATCAACAACATAACACAACACAGGAGGTGATGATTAGGCCTATTTATGCTATTCCCTTAACCCTTTACCTTGTTTTCCTATTACTTATTTCATGCTATCGACCTCACCCACACACACGGGAGGAAATTAGCACATCAAAATGTCATTTTTATCTTTCTAATTCTTGTTATTGTAATCTGCCTTGTTATTGTTCCCCATGCTGATACCTCTCTGCCGTGCCTTTCTATTTTTACCTCTGATAATATCCCACACTTGAATTCTCGGTTCACTCACTATTTTTACCGAAGCTAATTTTCCCCTTTATATACACAAACTCTGTGCACTCACCTCCTCCTCACCTGTGCAAATGGGGGCGGAAATTAACAAGCAAAATATTGTTTTGTCCTATTTTTACCGGCACTAATCCTCTTTATTCTCTGCTACCTCGTTTTTTGTTACCTATATAAAGCCGTCCTCCCCACCTCCCTCCTCTCCATACACCTGTGCACAGGAGGAAATTAGCAAAAACAAAATATTGTAAAAGCGCTGCGTCTACCTCCAATTAGCAGGAGCCCGTGTTTCGCCTTTGATGTGTGATGTAAAAGTAAAAGAGGACATTTTAATTAAAAGAAGGAGAAACAAACATGATCGGAGACAAATGGAGGCTCATTAACATCACAGGGAGCTGATAGGTGAGCATTTTTACGAGTCAGAGCGAATCTCAATGGATGTTGAACGAACATGTTTTTAATTTGTTAAAGCTATTAATTTTATTGTTCTTCCTTCTCTTCTGTCTTCCAATCTTCTTGTTCTCTTTTTCAACATTACCCTTATTATTATTATCAAATACATCATATATCATACCGACCGAGCAGTGGTTCTTATAGTGGGGTAATAGCCAAAAAATTTCACTATAATATATATGGTTTTCCATGATGAAATCTTATCAAATGTGGGTCCATGGTCTTAATGCGGGTCTGTTTTGGGGTCAAGGCATGAAAATATTTTAAAAGTCTTATGATAGATGTACTGTAAGTAGAAGCAGTATAAAGTGATGGAAAGAAAAGAGGACAGGGATATAGTGGAGGGTAAACCCACCAAAACTCAGTTTACTCATCTTTGTATTTGCAGAATAGTTTACCTACCTTTTTAGACATAGTGACATAAATTGTGTATGCATCACATGCATCATGCATCAAAGTTATGAGAATAGGGTATTTATATATTTTTTTTTTAATTAGCTCTTTGCGTCACTGGAAGAGGAAGAAGGGAGTAAGAAGAAAAGAGAGTTGAGAAGATTGTAGGAGAAGAGATGAAAGGGAAAGAGGGAGAAAAGTAAAGAAGAAAAGAGGTGTTGGAGCAGGGGAGTGTTATTGCTTGTGATGTGTCATCTCTAGTCTAGCACCAAGCAGTCTGGCTGCAGGCCTACAGGCCAGGCTTTATCACACTTAAAGTACAGGTCACCTCCGCTAGTGCAGAGGTCAGGTTAGCAATGCCAACTCAAATCGAATTTTCTCAACTCAAGAGTTCTGGTGGTCTCTGAGAGCACGATAAGGATATAGTCATGCTCAGAAGTTGAGAACACAATGCGATACGTCCATTTTGGGGTAAAAAAAATCAACATTTAAAGTGTATTATTATTAATACTACTACTACTACTACTACTACTACTACTAATAATAATAATAATAATAAATAAAGAGGATCTAGTTTGTAAACATGTTGTCAATCTAAAATTTAAGTTACTACTTTTTTGTGCTGATTTACCATGTACGTTCATCTGATCCAATAATTATTGTCATCACACTGACATGTATCATCATGTTAAGAGATACAGTGACTTACAGAGCACGTTTAAATACGCATTTAATCCATATATGCACACACACACACAAATATACACATGCATAGATGCACAAATCCAGGCAGGTACCTATCAGCATATACAGTACATACTGTAGACACACACACACACACACACACACACACACACACACACACACATAATCTCACACGCGCATATAGACAGATAGATACACATAGCTGTATTGACACAAAGACAGGCATACAGGCATGTACCTACTAACACACACACACACACACACACACACACACACACACACTTTTAAATCAGGTGTACTCGGCAAGTGCTGTCAAGGGAACATTAGAGAGTGGGAGGCTCTAAATAAAACAACTAAAGTGTGTGTGTGTGTGTGTGTGTGTGTGTGTCTGTGTGTGTGTGTGTGTGTGTGTATTTGCCCACACTTCATATCCCATGGCTCTGTGTGAATGAATCACAGCTTCTAAAAAGCACAAAGTGAGTTAGCACCTGCACAAATGTGTTTGTGTGTGTGTTTGTTTTATGTGTGTGACTGTGAATGAATGTGAAATATAGGCTGTGTGTGTGTTAGTGCGTGTATAGGGACCACAGTATCACAGCACTAAAGGACTTTGCACACAAATAATGAGGTACAGAGAGAGAGAGAGAGAGAGTAGGTGGTGAAAACACACAAACACACAAGGCCAGGATACACA
>OOFE01050544.1:25835-43208 GCA_900323365.1 Monocentris japonica
AGTCTACTGTTATTATATTTGACAACTGACTCTGATTATTCTTTATGTACCAGGTGTTTCAAAAGTAGGTATACCATTGTGTATAATAATAATAATAATAGTAATAATAAAGAAAAACAGGTAAAAGCAGGTAAAGACAACAAATCAATTAATGCTGAAATATAATTTGCCTGATGTTTTCCTTTAATTTCTCCCCGACAATTGGCTTATGCCAGATGAGTGTAGCCCCGAAACAGAGTGGAACAAAGTGTGAAGCTGGTGGGTGTTTAAATAAATACTTCATGACCGTTAGGGGAAAAAAAGCTCAGAAAGCAGAAAAACCTAAATTGAAGTTGGTCCAAAATTACCTCAGAGATTTGCCATCTGGTAATTGCTTGGTATTGTTGCCGCGAGTGTGTATGTGTGTGTGTGTGTGTGTGCACGTGTGTATATGTGCACCTGTACTCTTGCTGCACTGTATTCTTCTATGAATGTATGTACGCTTCATTGCATATTTTTTCAATGCATATGCATGCCTGCATGTGCGGTTATATCTGTGCAACTTCACTGTGTAGGCACTAGACTTTAATTGTGTGTGTTTGTGTGTGTGTGTGTGACTGTGTGTGTGTGTCTGGCAGAACTTAATTGAATAGAAGGTAAAGGCTATGTTGCTCCCCTATGGTGCAGACTCTAAATGTAGTCTCACTGGTGAGGAACCAAGGGGAAATGGGCTTAGAGAGAGAGAGAGAGAGAGAGAGAGAAAAGAGAGCTAGATCAGAAGGAGAGAGAGCGAGAAAGAGGGCGAGATGACTACAAATTTGACATTCCTCAGAGAGTTGGGATAGAAAGAGAGAAAGAGCGAGCGACAGAGAGAGAGAGACTCGCTAAACGTGGCCTCCCCGGTGAGAGAGAAGAATGAGAAAATGAGAACGAGAACTAGCGACAAAGAGAGAAAGAGAGAGAGACTTTATCTAAATGTGTCCCTCCCCAGTGACCCAGCTAGGAGACCGGGGGAGCTGTCCTTGGTTCTGAATAAGCCTCTGGCAGAGAACCAACACAAGCAGTTAGCATTGAGCACATAGTGCTGGGCTGAAGGCTTATAGTGTACCTCTCTGTCACTGTCTCCCTATTCATCTGTATCTCTCCCTTTCTTTTAACCCTTTTCACCTCGTCTGTCTTGGTCATAGAGCGGTGACATTAGCAGTTAGTATGGCATACAGCACCCAGCTTCAGGCTACACAGTATACAGCTCTCTGTCGCAGTGTATCTGTGTCTATGTCTGTGTTGCTACACTATTCTTTCTCCCTCTCTTGGGTCTGTCTGTAGCTCAATAGCAGAAGGGATTTATTAGCATGACAAACTATACTTACTGCCAGTTATTTGCTATACTGCCAAATAACTCATGGATATGAGGAAGAAATAATAATAAATGTCATACCAGATATAATAGAACAAAATGAAGAGATTTTTAACCGAGTTGACTGACCTCCAGGCCCTTTTTAAGCAACACCCTACTTCACATTCATCCCTACTTCACATTCATACAGCTTCCCAGTACAACCAACCTTCTACTGTCGGCCACTGGGAGCTGCCCAGTATAACAACAGTCTTCTACTGTTGGCCACTGGGAACTGCTCGGTACAGCCACAGACTTGCTCAAAGGTCCCTCAACAGTAGTTGTTGAGGGAGGGGAGAGCGTTCACTTTCCCCACCCACATTTACCATCCGGTTATGGGATTCAAACTGGAAACCCTGCTTCTCAAAGTAGATAATACACAAGATCATTCCAGGATGATTTTTGTTGTCCAGCGGTAAGCTGCTTGACTAGTCAATCTTCCTATGCGTTACTCTTAGCCCAGAAATTGTGACATATTATACAAATTTTCAATTGCATTGCTCTCATCGCCTATTAATATTAACTAACTCTTATTCCAATCTCATCTCCTATAGTTTCTTGCCCGCAAGGCAACATTTATCCTCACTGCTATAATCCCGGGTACTGCTGTTTTGATCATGTTAAAAGCAGCTGGTGAAGAAAGGCCATCACCCATCTATCTGTCTATACACCACACACATCAAACAGCCCATCTCTGAATCACTGTTTTATTTAAAACAGAGTTTTTTAGTATAATATAGTTTTTCCATCTCATTTATGGCTGGCAGGATGGCCTAGTGATTACAGAGAACGGCCCATAACAGAAATATCACAGGGCTAATCCCCTGTCCTGCTGATTTCCTTGAGGAATGCACTGAACTCCTAACCAGTCACTCTGGATAAGAGTGCTGAATACTGCTGAATACCTCAAATGCAAATGTAATTTATCTTGTTAAAATTCGAAATATTGCCATTCCTCCATCGGTCCCAAATTGACCTTCAAGGCACAATACTTTGCTGCATCTTTCTATCTCTGTCTCCTCTTGGCTGACAGTATTACAATGCAAGACCATAACATAGACTGTGCTTTTAAGAAACAGACAAAAAGTCATATTGTGGACACTGTCAACATTTAGCCAACATAACATTTATTCATAAAAAATCCAGAGAGAAACTTAAAGATAACCTTTATTTTCATGAACAAATATTGCCTTATAAGTAATGAAGCTATAGCTTCAATGAAGAAAAATGTTGCTCATTCTCTATCTTTGTTTAACTGAAGAACTGAGGAATTTTCTCATGCTGTCAACGTTTTTCCCATGCTGCCATTTTATGCTTCTACTATTTACACTTAGCCAATCAGATCTCTGCACACAGCCAGGACCCTCTCATCATGCTGCTGCCAAATTTCCCCAACGAGTTCATCTCTGACACCGCATTAACGTGCTCGGCCGGTTGGTGCAGGACTACTCGTATTGCAAATCCCCTTGGCTCTTCCAAAACTGAGTCTGCTCTTCTATCCTAATTAAATGTGCAAGGCATCACCCCATCTCCAGGGCTTGGGCTTTCCCAGCTTCAAGAGTTGGCCAGCCAAGAGAACATCCACTGTGAAGCTATGTGGAGCATTAAGCTCCTTCACGCAGAAGAAACCCGTTCTTCAGCCGCCTGCCTAAATATTATTGGGCCATCTCATGGTCGAGAAAGAAGCAAGAAAAGCTCAACAACCACAATGAAAGTGCAGACTTTTATGGTCACCATGCATTCACTGATCTCCTTTGATGCGTGCCTACACATCCTCAAAAAACCACCCCGACTTCAATGCAGCAACATCCCCTTCTCAGTCAACCTGCTCCTCTTCCTTCGGATGCTCCTCTGCCTGAGCATGCCCTGGCCAGAGAAGTCCCTGCACTCTTGCTAGGTAGACTTTATATTCCCCAAGCTGCAAATATCTCCCCCTGATTAAAGTAAAAAAATCCTTCAGGACAAAGACATGAATCTCGTAAGGGTGATTCTGCCTTCCCTCTGGTGAAAACATCACTGCAGTCATCAAGTCTGCTGATCCCTGATAAGCTTGTTTTTAGTTGCATTTGGATGGTCATGAAGTACATGATATGCTCTGTCTATCCAGAAATGCCTACTTCACTCTGATTGGAGACTTAAAGCAGAACTTTTTCACTTCAAGAAGAGCTGCCTTGGCTCTTTCTTCATTGATGCACATCTTGATTTTGTCTTGATCAATTATTTTACTTGAAGAACAATTGTTCAGAACAACATGTTCTGTATCTCAATTGTCGTTCAACCAAAACCTGTTTAGTGCTAAAACTGTTTGGACTCTACCTACATTCGTCCAGATATTGCTAACTTCCTTTCCACTTGAAGATCAGTGAAGACCTGATTATTTCAGTGGTAACTTGTGCATATAGCTGGTGATGCTGGCTGTTCATAAATTGCTGGTTAAATTTGATGATTACTCCACCCCACCAACCCCTGTGTTAAGGCCATCCGGTTCCTCAAGCGAGAGATTTCCATCTCCAGTGTTAGGCATGTGTTATCAGCTCTCAAGAGGGAGAACTCCAGGATTGAGGTTCCATCAGTCACATCCAGGGAGATGTCCATTTCTCAGTCCTCTCACCATCATACTGCCTCTATGGGGTTACTGCCCCATGAAAACAATTTCTTGATGGGGTCAAATCACCAAAGCCTTTTTTGTAAATTCTAGATTTTTCTGTAAATTCAATCATGCAATCAAATTTCAAAATAATAATGTAATAATATCACATCATCATCCAACAAATTAGTATCTCCTGATCGTGCTTGAACTGAACAAGAGAAAATCCATCCATCAACAATGCATGTTCAGATACCATATGGATGACTGTTTCTGTATATTGTTGATGTCTCTGAAGTGATGGGGAGGATTCATGGGAATTGGAGGTAAAACCACACAACAGCTGTTACTTGCATAGGCACCACCAAGCTGCAAAACTTACAGAGTGCAGCTTTAAAGGTGCAAGTGCAAAAACACAAGAAAATTAAGAAGAGCAGATGATCCAGCTCACGCTATCATCAGCACGATGGCACAGAATAAATATAAGCATTTAAATAAATGTAGTCATTTGAGCAAAATTTTTGTTTAGCAAAATTTTGGCACTGCAGCATATGGCATTGACTTGTTGCTTCATCTGAAAGTTAATTCCATGCACAAACACTGAATCATCCGAGTGCAATCGCATTCTTCTACATATTTATGTACCAAATAAACAAATAAAATCCTTGATCAACTTAGTGTTCTGCAACAGTTTCGTCTGTTTGTTTGTGCAGTTTTCAGTGCACCAAAGTACTTTTGAGATTATGCCAAAGTGAGATTGTTTTGTCCACCAAAACCTGCACAGTGTGCTAAAACATTATGCACCATGACAAATTAAATCTACCAGTCTTCTTTCTGCATCGTGAGAAGATCAAAGAATCAGAATCAGCTTTTTTCGTCAAGTATGTGTACACATACAAGGAATTTGACTCCGGTTTTTCCATTGCTCTCTTGTACTTACATAGAATAGACATACAGCAAAAACAAGGACAACAAAGCATAAACATTTCACTGCTATGTACAGATGTAAAATATATATAGAAAAATATGAAAATTGTGAACAAGACAATAGTGCAATGATGCAGAGTGCAAAGAGCTTATTTGCCAAAATGTCGCTGTATTCCTTTAAAGGAAATAAGGTCAAGGGGGGAGCAATCACAGGTTGACAGTCATCAAATGGCCTTGTTTCTGATTCAACATGCTTTTAGTTCTCCTTTTATGTTAAAAACAGCTCACCCTCCTACCAGTGTGGCCCTTAATTAAGATTCAGAAGAGTGTTTGGCACTCTCAGCCACTAAATAGACCCAAGAGACTCAACAAGAAGATGGTGGTTGGCTGAGTTTGTCTGTGTTGACAAGAGAGAGAGGAAGGGAAGGACAGAGAGAAGGGTAGGGAAATAGAAAAAAGAAAAGAGAGCAATAGTCGGGGAGAAAGAGAGAGGGGAGGAAAAACAGCGAGAAAGAGACGGATGGAAAGAGAAAAAGAGAGGGGGGTGATAATATAACTTGTTTATTTGGACCGTGCAATTTTTTATTTATGCATGGATGCACATGCACATATTTTTATCTCCACTGCTGTTGTGTTACTAGCGTTGAAAAAACAGGGTTTCAGGGCTTGACTTTGTCGCCGTCTGCCTGCCTGTCTGTCTCTGTGTTTCTATCATGTATGCATGTTGCCATCTAGCCGTCTCTTTATCTGTCCATCCATCCATCCATCCATCCATCACTCTAGGTGAACAAAATCAAGACAAAAGGAACAAGGTTACCCAAATTCCTCAGGTTCCTATAATACTGGCTGCCAAAGCTGTTTTCGTATTTCAGTGCTAGTATTTCAACATTCATATTAGCCAACCTGGCCAATACTTTAGCAATCATATTAACCTTGCTAGCCACTGTATCAGCATTTAAATCAGCCAAGGTAGCCATATTTCACCATGATATCAGCCAAGTTGCATCTGTTCAGATTTGAATTTCTGTCTGCCCTTCACTCCCTCTCCTCTTCCAAAGGAGCTTTGTTGGCCAAAGGAGCGTTGTTTTATGGCCAGCAACCACAGTAAATTACCAGAATTAATGTTTTTCTTAATTTTTTTGCACATCTTTTATATGTGGGGGTTGGAGGGTGGATGGTCCTTTAAAAGGAAAATCCACCCAAAAACAGAATTCACACAACTCAACAGTCGAGATTTGGGAACACAATATTTATGACACAGACATACAGATAGCTTACTATAGCCAGATTGTATTTTTGTCTCACAACCTGTAGATATCAGGCACAGATGATTTCATCATGATGAAACCGACCCAATCCAGATTATTGTTTGAAACCACAACAGGAAAGAGAGGAGGCAGGCAGAATTTTCTGCTCCAGCAACAATGCGGCCGTTCACTGCCTTTCAGTCTCAAGGAAGCATTGAAGGAAATGAATGGGCTGAGCCACAATAAGAGCATTTGTTGTCGCAACTGCAAGGCCACCGCAGAGCTTAGAGTACGTCCACACAAAAATTAGCGTTTTCAAAAAGCTCGCCGTCCACACTAGACCACCAAAAACAGATACTTCCTGCCATGGGTATTCGCAGACCACTCAGCCGCTCATCTGGAGCGGCCGGGCGGCCGGAGCAGCTGGCTCACTCACAGCTGGATCAAGTGACAGACAAGCAGTGAAACTTCGTTTTCGAAAGTCTCCGTTTTTGCCATCCACACTACAATGGGGGGGGCGGCGTTTTCAAATTCATCCACTTAGGAGAGCGTTTTCGGAAAGCTCAGTTTCGGGGGTGTAAAAACATCGCCGTAGTGTGGACGGGAGGCCAAAACGGAGAGATAAGTATGC
Source organism: Monocentris japonica (assembly GCA_900323365.1). NCBI lineage: Eukaryota > Metazoa > Chordata > Actinopteri > Trachichthyiformes > Monocentridae > Monocentris > Monocentris japonica. The sequence continues at coordinate 32,603 of OOFE01050544.1, forward strand.
GTTTTCAAATTTAAACGGCTTCGTGTGGACATAGCCTTATGTTGACAGCTACTAGCACTTTTTTCTGGGTTATGCACACTATTTTTACTAAATATCTCTGAATAGATGCTGATTTGATCCATTCTTGCATTCTTCTTCTCTGAGAAGCAAGGGTAAATTGTAAATTGTCTTATTAAACCCTGAGGTGGAATTTCCAAATTATAAATTGAAGCAGATGGGTAAACCAGCAGCTTCTTATAGCCAACATGGCAGGGCTGCAGTCAAGACCAACTTAGTCGAGTCCAAGTCAATTCCAAGACTAGGTCCAGTCGAGTTCGAGTCAAGACCAGGTCTTAAGGAGGTCGAAAACAAGTCAAGACTGGGACTTCAGCAAATCGATTCCTCTTCAAAACCAAGATCAGAACAGATCATAAGCAGTGTTCATCTTTTTCCAAACGTAAAAATAAGGAGGAGCTCTGATAAATGACTTTATCCAACTTAAAAATCCTCATCCCTGTTGAAGGCAATTGTGCATCTCTTATCTATGTGAAGTTGCTGTTTAAGGGTAAAATTCCCCTTAAGGATTGTAGAAATAACCGATGTGAAATCCCTGTTCTGGGGTGTACTTTCTCCTTTAATGAGCGGTCTGCAGTGTCTGTAACCTGCTAGGGAGACCAGACATCATTTATACCCAAGGCAAACAAGCCTCACAGGCTCTGCTGCCAAAAGCACCATTCATTTAATAGAGACAGGTCAGAGAGGGGGCAGTCTGCATACTGCCACACAGCCAGCACTGCACTGCACTGCAGAACACAGCGAGCAGTCTGAAGGAGGGGGGGGGTTAATAAAGACGGTTTATTTGCAATGATCAGAGTTTGTGTGAATACTTGAGTTGGGAAAGGTTTGAGGAGGCCCTTACATTTTTAATGAAAGTAGTTTGAGAATGTTATTTGTACATATTGTAAAAAATAAAAATAAAAAAGGATAAATGCAAGATGGAATAAGGAAGCAACAAAAAATAACAATCACAATGACAACCAAGTGGAATCCAATAATAATTACTGATTACCTGCTAAAAAACTGAAAAACTGGAAGGAACAATATCTGATTAGTTTGTTACATTTGGTCTACTTTTCCTCAAGTAACCATAAGAGATACATATAAATAAACAATTTATTCCCATTTTCAGACTGTAATTTGGTGGTGGGTTTGAATCTGCAGACAGTCACTCTTGCAACTGCTGCAGCTCTCTGGACTGGTTATACTGGGCAGCTCCCAGGTGTGAAGCTGAGGAAGGAGCATGCATGCAAGCAAGCAAACATTCCCTGGCTAAATAAAGGTTAAAAAAAAATCAAAATCTGTTTTAAAGGTGAAACCTTTAAACTATTCCCTTTAGTGTTTTGTCTTAGCTGATCTGTGGGTTAGCTTTAGTTCCCTTATTTCTTTACGTCACCTTAATATCCGCGGGGTGGGTACAGGGGTGCAGTGGTTGTCAATCTTTTCAGAGCAGGAGCACACTTCCTGTGAGAGTGAAAAAAAACAACTCTGCAGCGCAGGCTATTGATTGGAAATGTCAAATCAAGCTTTCTAAGGCCAGACAAGAAGAAATAAAGAAAGCGATATACAAATATGGGACAAAGGCCCCAAAAATCTGTTATCTGGAGGAAAGCAGAAAATTGACTCGATAACAAATCACTTGCATTTTAATATTTTTCTTCAACCTTTATTTTTATGGTATTTGAAGAAAAATCTCAGCTGAGACAAAGGAAGCTCAGTTCAAGAGTACATGGATCAAATCCTGAGTTCAATGTTTACTGAAAATGGAAAGCATTCAGTGCATATTTAGATTACTTGAGGGAAGGTTAAATGAATTGCACTTCCTTTTTGCAGTATTGAGTGAATTGTTTTCTACTATTTTGTCTGGTCACAAGAAAAAAGAATGGAAAAAGCAGTAAAATGCCTTGTAACCTTTAATAACTTAGCGCCTACACCGATTATTATAGATGTAGATGGTGGAAAATCCATAGATTGCAGTATAAATCTGACCCAAACGGCAATGTAGATGGGCAATTTTGCTCAATATGAACAGTATTTTTCTCAATACATGTAGCCTGTTATGTTACCCACATTGATTTTGCCCCATGTGCCCCAAGTTGAAGGCACTATTAGTCTACTCCATGACCTAGAAATGTTACCCAAGGCTGTTACTGAGTTGAAGAGTTTATGCTTTGCACGTATGAAGCTCTGAGTTTGATCTTAGGCAGAAAGACTGGAATCTCCTCTACATAACCTCACACACCGATCTGGATTAAGGGAATTGTAATTTTGCCCTCTGTCTCCCTTTATGCACTCTTTGAAAGAGTTCCAGTTGTGAAGGGTACTAGTTGAACTGCATTGTGCAATATACCAGTGGGGCTGTAAGTACATTTGTGCATTTACAAGGTTCCAAGTTCAATCTCTACCAGTGACTCACTTGCTTAAAACTGTAATCCGGCAATGCGATGCTGAATTATTACAACTAAATCGCGTAATCTGATTACCTCTGGGTTATGCCTCCAAAATGTATTTCCTCTGCTTGCAAACATGTTTTGAAGTAATACACCAATCCTTTTTTTTGTATGTGTAAAATGATTATTCTTTAAGCAACAGTAACAGAAAATGCCAGTTTTTTGTAATCCTTTGTTCAACTTAACACTCTCTAAAGGCAATATGGTTTCAAGAATAATTTTCTTTTTTCTCTACTAAGAAAAGATGAGAAGAAAAAAACTGTGAAATGCAGGCCTTTCCCCCTTGAACAGTACAGACGATATCAATGGAGATGCGCAGTCCCACGTCTCTGTCATCAGAAATGTATGATCTAAACCCTGGGAATTCAATCAATAACTTTGCCCTAAATGCAGTCTTCTCATTTGACAGAGCTGACAACTCAGAGTTGGTAAGAGATTGTGAAACAACAATATCTGCTCCTGCATGAGCCATAAGTCAAGCTGTTGTTAAGAAATCATGTTTTATTCCAAAGTTCCTTGTGAAATACTACACTTCCCACAGGCTTTATCGAGTTCCCACGAAAGGTTGCTGTTACCATGGAAGCGTTACCCACTCCAAAGTTGTGCATGGTCGAAAGCCAGTAGCTGGAGCAATGTAAGGTTAGTCGGCTAGAGCAACCTGTATTGGAATTTGCTTATGCTTATTGGTTTTGCTGTCAGGCATGGTGATCCCAATCAATATATTATGTCATTATATTATTTATTATTTTATCAGTGTTGAAAATGAGGGAAAGGGAATCAATGACATCACTCACAATGGTGTATGGGATGAGTAGGTCATTCCCTCTTAAATACATGATGTGCAGAGTCCTGTACCCTCATTTTTCATATACTGTATATATAAATACACCTTTTCTGAATCTATTGTTATTATCTTGAGATTCATCTTCTATCTGTTGGTTCAGTTCAGAGTTTAAAACTCTTTATATTGTGATTTTCTGAAATGTCTATGGGGAAAATGAAAATTTACTTCCAGAACCAGGGTCACTGAAACAGGAGGCAGGTTTCAGTGCTGTAAATTGGCTAAATTGGTTGAAAGCCATGCTGAGGTCTAATATAATTAAAATAGCAGTTTCCAGCATCGGTGGCTAAGAAGAGGTCATTTAATACTTTAAGAAGAGCGGATTCAGTGCTGTGGAGTGACCTAAAGCCATATATAGATGTAAATAACCTCTTCTAATACTTTTGATAAGAAGGGTAATTTGAAGAATGGTCTGAAATTGTGCAGGGCGGTGGGATCCAGCTGAACTACTGCATGTTGAAAGCAAGACGGGACAGAGCCAGTCACCACAGAACTATTGATCATTGATAAAATGCTAGGGTCATCTGTGGTGAACGCCTGTAGGAGAAACCTTGTAGGGATGGTGTCAAAGGTGGGCCTCATCCTGGAAATAATGTCTTGGAAGAGAGTAATTGGTGCAAAACTATGTTTGATCATATATTATCAACCTTATTAATGAAGAAGAGACATCTAAAGTGGAGATGGAGGGGGGCTAATAACTGAGTTTATGGTATCGAATCGGACCCTCAAGTTATGAACGTTTTTTGAAATAAGATGAGAAAAGTAATTATTATGATCTTTCAGAATATCAAGAGAGATTTGGAGCTGATCTTTCTTTCATCTACGCTCAGCTTTTCTACATTCTCTCCTTATAGTCCGATAGAGCGTTATCATTGAACCAGGGTGAAGCTATGAACTTTGGTTGTCTGGATCTCTGGGAAGCTACCGAGTCAAGGAAAAAGGGAGACCAACTCCTCAGTGCTCGAGTGAGGGGTGGATTTTCAATAATAAGGGTACTGGGAGCTGCTACATAGCCCTCAGAAAACCTGGTGGTAGACCAGGTGTTAAAGGTTCAGATAGGTGCAGTTACAGGAGTTACAGCAGACGGGTAATGCACTTGAGCCGCAAAACAATGGCACATCATTAAACTCGAGGTTTTGAGCAGAGAGGCTGGTCCAAAGTATGGCGTTTAATATGGATAGGGCCATTCACAAGTTGAGGGAGGCTAAAGGAATCAGTAAGATCTAAAAAGGTCTTTGACAGCACTAGTGAATATTAAAGTCACAAAGAATGAGACTATTGTCACATTTAGGCGTAACATAAGGCAGTAAGTTCAGGATCATGGGTGTATGTACTAGAACACAGATCACAGGAGCCTCACCAGGTATTATAAAACCAAAGCGACTCAAAAGATGAAAACAAGCCAATAGAGATGGAATTTTCATGAACAAATGCAATTCCACCTCTGTGACCATGGAGTGTAATCTGGGGGAACAAATGGAACATTTTCTCTCTTATTTCTCATTCTCTTATTTATTTTCTCTCTTTGCCTGTTGTGCTATATATAATATATATACGCACCATGGCTTTTCTTAGGGTGACAAGTCAAGATGTGCTTACTCTGGGAGTTAAACACCGTGCACAGTTATCCATGTTTTGGTTTTAGTGAATCAGTGGGAGTGATCCATTTGTGCTCCCTGCCGTTGCCACTCTTCAGAATACACATTAATTGGGTCAAACGTGCTCCTGCCAGTGGTCTAACCCATTTCCACACGCAAGATGCTTGTGTGCACAGATTAGTAGATCAGAATCAATACTTTTTACACATTAACGCCACCGTATTTATTAGCGCTTATTAAATACAGACTGCAAATACACTGTAAAACAGATTTGTATGATAAGAGACTGATAAAAGCTGTGTGACCTCCCTATTGACAGCTGCTTATCAATGGCATTATACACTGTTTTTTTTGTTTTCTCTTTGCATGTAATGCAGTGCAGTGGAAACCTGATTTTCCAAAACAAAAACCTATTATTTAGCTAGAAGAGTATTAAAACCACTGCTGGAGAAAGGGAGTAAGAGAGAGAAGGAAAGACAGCGGCTTTCTGTCAATATGTTTACTCCCTGCATTATTGATGAGAATGTGTGTGTGTGCATGCACGTCTGCACGTGTGCTTATGTAGGTTCACATTCGTCCACGCTGTGTGTATATGATCATGTGCTTGCATACGTGTGTGAGCATGCATTTGTGCTTTTTTAGTATGTGTGTGTGTTTGCGCGTGTGTGTTAACCTCCCAACCCCAGTATGTGCACCACCGCTCTGGGCAGATCTGGCCTCAGCTCTGGTCCTTCCAGCACAAACCTGTCAGTCAGTGCATTCCCTCGGTCTCTCCTCCATAAGAAAACAGCAGCAAAGTTCAACTACCTCTCGACTCAGAACTCCAACTCCCATGAGCGCTTAGCCCACTTTTTCTCTCTTTCTCTGGGTTAGAATTGAAAAGTCATGTATGTGTACGGATTTACAAGCTGGGAACACAAATTTATCTGTTTGTCCTCTCATGTTATATTCAAATGGTTCTTTGTCTGAGAGTAGAAGCAAGTCTGGTTTTCTTGCAGTAGCCACGCAACAAAAACAGCAATATTTATCCACCCACTGCTGAAAATAAAAGGAATGGTAGTTTTAGGGGCTAATTCTGACAGGTTCAAATCCCAGCACTGGTCCTTTTTAGTGCAAAACCTGTCAGTCAATGTACTCCCTCAGTCCCTCCGCCAACAGTAAAACATCAGTAAATTTCAAGTAAAAACCTCTACCCCAGAACTCCAACTCCCATGATCAGCCCCCTTATTTCTCCTCAGCCTATCTGAGTTTAGAAATGTAGTCAATTACGCGTGTGCAGTAAAATGTACACATATCAGGGAGTAACCAATCACATTTAATCAGATTAAAGTAATCTAATTGTAATTTTCTTGCTTTTTCATCTTATTTTTTCGGCTACAAATGAAAAGCTGTTCATTTCCCTCAAGATGTTTAAAGTGGTAGTCTGTGATTTTTAATTAATTCCAAAGGAAACCACTGTTACTGCATCACTTCCTGTCCACCAGGAAATGATGTGCTTTCATGAACTGGCTAGAGGTTGGATCACCATTGTGTTATATCAATGATAGAGAGCAGCAAAAATAGACATTTGCTGAAGTTTGATGTAATGGTGTACTCACTGTGCAGATGATGTAACAGCTCTAGTTCTAGTTTCTTGTGGTAATCACCTCTTCCCTTTTCCTTTGTACCTACTGTCAAGCTCCGCTGTTGCATCCTTGAAAGCGAGAAGAGGCTGAAAACAGTCAGACCGAAGGTGGAATCGCTCTTTGAAAATCTTTCTGATTCTCCCGCGATAAGTTACTGCTACAGTTATTTGTTGAGCTAAAGAACAGGTCAGGCTGCGGGGCGGTATCAATAAAATATTACATGTGGCCTTTTATGATGTACTTAATGAGTGGGTAATTACTGTGAGCATTTCCTTAATACACACACATTTAATGAATCAATGAAGGCCTGGCCTTGGATCTGATTTATAAGTCTCAGATATACCTGTACACACACCGCCACAGGTATAAACACACACACACACCTGGGAACCTCCTAATTCACTGCCAGCCTAGAGCAGGATAAATGACTGTCAGTGAGGACCTCAGAGGTTAATGATATCATTTAGCTGGGACAAAATAAAATCGCAGGTGTGTGTGTGCATTGATGTACCTCTGCTCACACTTAAATGTCTGTGTGTATTTATGTACACATCAGCATGTGTGCTCAAACTTTTTCCTTGCGTGTGTGTGTGTTTGTGTGTGTTGGGCTGGTATGTATTTGTGTGTTTCATCTGCCTGTGTATGCGTGTGCAAAAGCATGTGTGCATTTATACCCAGACAATCATAGTTAATTAAGCTAAGTCTGGAGAAATGACTAGAACTGATACAGGTTGCCTTCAGTGACTGCTTCTGTTTAAGTCGCTACAATAATTGGGACGCTGAACACCCCTCCCCCAACACACACACACACACACACACACACACACACACACTCGGTCTATTCCTAACTTTCCCTGTCTTGCTCTCTGTGTCTGTCTCTTTCATTTGTTTATTCTGCCCCCCCTCTCTCTTTCTCCCCAGGTCCACTCCTGCAACAAGTGTGTATTTTGTGCAATTTCCCATTCCAGCCAGGATAATTACTGAATAATAAGCCACTGAAGCACTAAAGGGAAACAACGATCAAGGTCTTAATTTAGCCGAAAACAACAGGATCTCTTGTACACCGTTATAAAACCAAGGGAAATTATAGCTCTGTAGCACCAAAAAGCAGTTCTTTAGCTGGGATGATAAGGGAATAAATATTATTTGTCAAATTTGATCATAAGTCCTTTTTATTATAAATAGGATAGGGAATTCTGATTTGTTAAATGTCAAAGGAAGAGGAAAGTAGTTTGTCTCAATTTTTTTTAAATTGCAGAACAAAAATAATGCATTTTAGCCTTCAGAACAGAACAGGTGTCTGTGCTTTTTCTTGTTCTGCATACAGTAAGGATCAGATCAGTGTGTGTCCTGTCCTGTACCATTAGGTGGCTCCTGTCTACTCATGCTACATCTTTGTACAGGTCAGAGCATTTAGGTTCACTTGAAAATCGATCAATCCAATAAAAGCTTGCTTGTGTTTTGCATCCAAAGATACGATAAGACAATCACCACGCATTACAAAGGACAAGACAGAAATGGACAGAACACAGGACAAGACAGACCCTCATCACCCTCACAGGACAAATAAATTTCATAGGATAAGACATATTTGCCACTATAAACTCCCCTCGTTTTTTTTTTTTAAAGAAAGTTGCTGCATTTTTCTGTAACGCTTAATTGGAAATAACTCTCTTGTACTTCATTGATTGCTCTTTCTGTTGTACGTTGATTTGAAATGGTTAAACAAACCCACCGACACCATATCTAATTTTCAAACCACCCTGATTTTATCTTCCAGAAACATGGAGAAGCCACACAGAAGCTGATTTTTGACTATTTATATATGATAATCTTCATGTTATCACAGTAAACAGAGCAAATGTCAGTACCTTCTGTTCATGCTAAGCTAGTAATCACCAACTGAAGCTAATGTTCATATCAGTAGGATATAATGTGTGTCATATCTCACTAGCAAGGCCCAAAGATAATGGTAGCTTCAAACTCTTTAGCAACCAAATAGTCATAAAATCATCAAACAGAATCTGAAATAACAAATCAAATAGAAAATTCTGTAATGATGAGCCACTTACCCTGATCAGTATCTCTCTCTCAAAATGCAGGTTACCATAACTCCAAATGCAATATAAATTCATATGGAAAAGAACAGACACCATAAATTTAAAATGACTTTTAATGCAGAATAGAAAGAACAAAACTTTCACTAGAGTGGCACAAATAGAACCAAAAAGAACTGAACCGCTTATCTTCTCCTCCAGTCTCAGTCAGTCCGCTGGGCGAGCCATGCCTCGTGGCATGTGCACTTCTCAATGATTAACATCAAAATGTTCCTCTGGGGGTATCGTATGTTCCCAGGACAAAAATAACCCAGTGTCCCTTCAATATCCATGCATCATCAATAACAGAGAAGGGTTTTGGCTGTAGAAGCTAATCAAAATCTATCTATCTATCTATCTGTATAATACAAGGAAAATTGGGGCAAGTGGAGGAGGAAGGTAGGGGAGACGGGGAGAGGGGGAGTGGAGGGTAAACTCACCGTACTTTTTATTTATGGAATATAGTTTCCCCAACTTTATAAGATGACAAATGTTGTAGATGCAGTATTAACTAACTACTAATGAAGTATCATCAACGGTGATACCATTTGATGATCACCAACTAAAGGTCACACTTTACCCACCTTTGCGTTCACTGCTTCATCACTGTGAAGTGTTCTTTAGTTTTCAAGCGAGGAATTCTGCGGTCCTTACAGTGGTGGGAAGACCATTCCACCACTGTAGAACCAGAAGAAAGCGAAGCTGTGAGACCACTTGGATTCATGGCCACACGCACACAATATCATACTCCCCCACCTGCACGCATACCAGTCCAGTTATTTATTTATTTTATACATTTTCTTTTTGTCTGTTTGTTAATTGCTTGTTTGTTCTGTTTCTGTCTTATTTTCATCCATTTTTCACAGTGACAAACATACTCCAAACAGCAGATAATTGTAAACTACCTTAAGTGCCTGGCTGCAGTTTGCAACTATAGTTTGGGTCAGCTGAGATTTGATTTATATTTGTGCACGTAGTGAAAAAATACCAAAGTTATACTCACAATGCATTTTGTGGCGTTTAACACGTAGTTGAGTTTATTTGGAAATATGAGAGCACGGCAATGACACGTGGGTGGGAACCGAAACAATTGGACCAAGACCTTGTTGAGAAGGAGGATTCTCAGAGCTGTCATTATTCTCAGAGCCGCATTATGTCATTACATTAGAGGAAAAAAGGACGATGGAATCATGACAGAGAGATGGATGGCGTCTCGAACGTAATCATTGTAATGCCCCCTAACAGACAGTATAATATCAAACGGGGATACGAGGTTATGGTAATGGAGTGGAAGGCTGATTGAGATTTCAGTAAATTAATTAGGCCCCAGGAGAGGGGCTGGGGTAAGGAGGTGCGTTGGTTCACAAGTATGGAATGAGACAAAAGGGTGGCATTGTCAGGGGGGGGGCGACTGGGTTGGTGCACAAACAAGAAAGAGAGAAAAAGAAAGAGAGAGAGTTGTGTTGGTTACCAACTAGAGAGATGAGGAAAGGTGTGTTGGGTACAAAAAAGGGAGAGATACAAGACGGTGGGGCAGGGCGAGGGGTGGTTGTGGGTACAAAGTAGAGAGGGAGTGGGAGAGAGAGATGCTTTGATGGAGGGAGGGTCCCTGTACAAAGCGGGGGCGAGAGATACAAGGGCAGACTGAGGAGAGAGAGTTGAGGTTTCAAAGTAAAAGCAGGAAGAAAGAAAAAGCATGTTGAATTTGAAATCACCTTAATTGTAAAATTTGAAAATAAGCCCCTCTTGTGCCTTCCTTGTCCACAGAGACAAAAGAAGAGTGTTGGGTTCAAACTGCAGAGCGAGGCAAAGAGTCGGGGGTGAGGAGTAGCTCCTGGTCTTCTGTGTAAATGTCAAGCTCTCAGGTTCCCCATGAAATGACCCCCGAATCCCCGGCGAGTCAAGTCCGAGAGCATGAGGAAACAGCCTGCTAACACTATTATCCGTGGGCGGGTTAGCC
>OOFE01050544.1:43228-53577 GCA_900323365.1 Monocentris japonica
GGGCGGGTTAGCCCGGGGCGGTGGCATCGAAAAAAGACTGGGTCAGAACCCAAAGGTGGGGAGCAGGAGGAATAAAAACAGTTCCTAAAGATGTCCTAGAGCAGAGGTCCTCAAATCCGGGCCTCGGGGTCCAGAGTGCTGCTGGTTTTCTCTCCTACCAGGAAGTTAATTCACTCACCTGGCATCCCAGGTCTTAATCAATCCTTGATTAGACAGCTAGAATGGAAACTACTTGGCAGAATAGAAAACCAGCAGTACTCTGGACTCCAAGGCCCGGATTTGAGGACCACTGTCCTACAGAAATGGGTACCCATATGTACTAGGTATGTCACATGACTAAAGCCTCCCAACCGCCCAAGTTCCTGCAATGTAAGGAGGACTAATTGATGACATATAGACCTTATTAATTATCCAGTTATGGAGGAGTATTTATGCAACAATGTGCTTTATTGTCAAATGAACATGTGTGTGTAATAAAAGGATTTAGTTACATACATCACTATATTGTAGCAGTCCATGCAAACTAATAGATGAAGAACCCAGACGCAAGTTCTTCAAAACTCATTTGCATTCAAAGAGGGTTATGGGAGATTACAATCAGGTATATTTTCACGATAATACAACTTTTACTTTGGTTTATTAGTTGTATACCGCTCAATACAGATTTGAATTGCACAAAATGGCTGGCATGGCAGATTGAGAGTCTGATTTGAAACCATAACATCACACAAGTACATTCAACTTAGCTATTCTTAGCCAGGAGGAGTGCTTTTCAAGGTCAGGGTCTGATTCCAAAAATGGGTCATACGAAGATTAAAATGTGTCCCCAAAATATTCAGGGCAAGTTTGCAGTTTCAACAGCCCAGGGATTTTGACTGGGCAGTTTTTTTTCTTTTGAATGAAACTACTGTCTCTGAACAAGTCTCTGAATGTAAGGTAGGTGGAATAGTATACTGGCAGTAGCCTAAAATCCACTTGTCATCCGAAAATGCACTTTTTTTATGTGCAGAGGTTGGACCACATCCTTCCTGAGGCTCTAGAAAATACATTTACTGAGCTTATCTTTTTGGACTTTTACTTTGAAGTGTGCCAAAAGTAATGAAGCCCAATCAGACATCCATTATGACCTGAGATGTCATCTTTCTCTTGTATTTTGTATTTCTACAACCCCTATTAACCACTCCTGTCATTGACTCTGGAATGTTTGCTTGTGCAGTGTAAATACCAGTGCATTGTAATAGGTTTGAAATTGGCCTTTGTCAGTTAAATAGAGAAAATGAATACACACTGAGCAGGTCGCTGACTATTTAAATGAATTAAAGGAGTATTTTTTTCTTGCCCTAACCTTCAAATCATTGTTATTTTTTATCTATTTCACATTATTTCTGTGCAAACTGTGTCTTTACTTCTGAGAGTCTGGTGAGAGTGTACCTCGACAAAATCGAATACAACCCAGTACAGTGTATTTTCCTCTATTTAGGAAACAGATCAAATCGCGAGGCCACCGTTTCTACGTGAGGATTTGCCCTGTTTGGGGACCATTGTGCTTGCCAGCAGGACTTTCTGACCTGTCCCAAAACACATTTTTCTTATCTTGCTAGCACTGTCTCCACTTTTGGGAAATGTTCAAGGGTCAGACAAGATAAATCAAGTGTACCTTTAGTAAATCAAATAGAAGACAGTACAGACCAATTGAGTTATTTAATCTTGTAGCCAGTAATGAAAATTTTTCTTGAAAGGCTGCCATTGGGATGAGGGCGCTTTACTTGTTTTCATAGTCAATTTGTGAAGTGATTTTTTTCACTCCTGAAAAACACACACATACGTATATATATGTTTTTTTAATGTTTTGTTTGGCCATTATTACATCCATTATGACAGAGAATTTGCATTGTATGTGCTATGTTTGGGCTATGTGGGCTCATAGCAGGCCATTCATGTCTTGCAAGTGCTCAAGAGTCTAATATGTAATATAAATCAAGTGCATCTCGAGTAAATCAAATAGAGCACAGTGCAGAACTACATTTCCCCTGCCCCAGCACTTAAAAGACTATGACTTTTTGGTAAATTGGCTCATTGGTCAACATACTTTTAACATGTTACGATAGGAGTACCACCAAAGTCATCTCTTGCTTCTCTGGTAGATATCTCAGTATTGTGCGCATGCTATCCATTAGCATACAGTATGTTCAGTACCCGTAGGCAACTAGCATTATCTAATGTAAGAAGATAGACCTGTTAGTAATCAAGAGTTGGTGTTGTTCTTTCCCCTTTCAATCCTTTCCTCACATAAAGGGTAAGTTGACCAAAGATCAAAGCAGAACTTTTGCCATAAAAAAGAGCATGTCAGTCATCCTAACCTATTCAAACAATGTTAGGACAGTCTGACCTGTCCCATTCCTGATATGTCTTATCTTTAAAGTTGCTGTCTCCACCTCAGAATCACTTTTTCAGGTCCCCAGTGAAATAAGTCAAGCACACTTCAACTAAACACTTCAACAAACACAGCACTGCACAAAACTATATTTTGGGGAACACTGGCTTCTGGGAAGGTGCATAACCTCGAGATGAACTCAACATGGTAAGATATTTAAAATAAAATATCTTACTCTGCTGGAAGATAATTTAACTGGTTCAAGGAAATGTCACTTGTGCCAGGATTCATTTGACATAGGCAACAAAACCATGTTTGAAGAAAACGTACAAGTTACATGATCAGAACAAGTAAATGTCATTGAAACCAGCAAACTTATCTACCAATGAGGGCAGGCAATTTGGCTTGAGATATCTGAATATGGCTGCTATGTAATGAATGTAAGGCTTCCCTAGTCTGTACAGGTCTGAAATATTCTATTCTATTATTTTCAGACATCCTTGAATTTCTAAGGAGTGCAAAGAAGGCAGTAATGGAAAGCCCCTGCCATTCAGCACCAGGCCCCCTAGATGATAGACCCACAAGGCAGTGGTCCTGAACTACCTCTTTGTGCTGAGCTATAGGGGTCAGCCAGCCACCAGGCACTCACCTGTGAGCAAAATCACCTGGATCCAGGAGTGGGCCCCAGTGTCACTGTTCTGAGCATGGTTCTCTCTGATATTCTTGTGCAACTTGTCTTTTTTAAAAAGTATTTGCTGTTTTTTTTAATTTTGTTGTTTTTAGACAACAGTCAACCGTAGCAGCAACGCTTAAAGCACTGATAATACTGAAATAGCTAATGTCTCTCATAACTGTAGAGAAAACCTAGAGAGGTTAGGAAGCTAGACTTGATTCGCTATGGAGAATTCCCAATTCAAAAAGTGGTTTGTCTCTGGAAAAACTTTTATCACTTGTTTGCCCTCCTCCTGGTAAACACAAAGGCCATTATTTTCAGCCATTGATCACTTCACACCTCCTACATAACACAGATTCACCAAGTGATATTCAGTGCTATGACTCAGTGAGAAACTCTAAATGGATGAAGTAGAATATTAATGTCTTCCATTGTAGGGGAGCCAGATGGACTATAATTTAACAGGTTTTTTAATGGCAGAGTATGTCCATAATGTAATGATTTTTTTTTTCTCTGCATGATATCATAGATTAAAGACTCGATTGGGTAAGGCTTGCTCATGTTCATGAATATTAACTGCACTAAGATCAGTGGAATGGCATGTATGAATCCTGTTTTAAGGTGGATTGTAAGATCCCAAAGCCTTGGGTTCCCTTTCATGACTAGAAATATCCTATATCGACACAGATTACCATACTTAATACGCAGCAATGCATCAACTGAGACTCACTGGAGGATGACTTACTGATATTGTCCACTGTTGAGGAGCCAGCTTTTGAAATTCACTGTACCGTTATAGTACAATGCAATTATGACAAAATCACTATTGAATATTTCACTGTTTACAATATTAGTGTAGTAATCCTTTTACAAAACTGTCAAATAGCAGATTGGATGGCAAGCAAAGAGTTGCTAGTTCAACCCCCAATGCCAACAAGTCCTATTACTATACTATAAGCAAGAACTCTAACTCCCACTCTGCTCTGACAGATATTGAAACATTTCATTGATTTAACTTTAACCTTCATCACAATAGAGCATGTTTTAGCCAGGAAACGTTAAAAAAAAATGTTTTACCGTTTCTTTTTTTGTTCGATTTATTGCCTGTTGTGAGAGTTACTGATCTATACTGCACAAAGAATTGCTTCATGTATCACAACCACTGGATCCAAAAGTTTGAAACAGTGGATTCCCTTCCATTATAAGAGAAATTTCCAATTTTCTTCTAATGACACAAGTGAAACAGAGTTATGTCTCTATTCATAGATGGGTATCAGAGTTCTTTTGGCTCATATACAGTGGAAGATATTAATAAGCCATCCTTCATTGGTTAAGAGTCTCAGCAGACTAATATAACTTGATTTATTCTCTGAATGCAATTTACTGATATAACCACAGCTAGGCACCACAGACTTGTACCACTGGCAAAAACTTTTTGACTTCCATAATGGCATTCCCTTTTTCCCGCTTTTGGATCATTTGCAACACATGGGGGACAATGTTAGCTGCTAGTAAAAAACAGAGGCAAATGGGTATATAATATAGGTTTCCGCAGGCTTTGTTACTGCAAGTTCCTGCAAGTTGCTGCAAAACTGGCTCCTCAACTTTGGAAAAGTAATCTTTCATTTGGCTTCTGACTCAAACGGCTGTAATATATATGGGCAAATTTATGCAATGGAAAGGCAATCAAGTTTTGCAGTATTACTCAAAACATGACTCTTGGATGAATTATTTTAAATTGTTTCCTGTCTCTAGTGGCCCTACTCATGGTTGTATCAATTATCTGCTTAGAATTTACAGTACAGTAAATTTACAGATACAATTAAAGCAAGGAACCACAATCAAAAGAGAGAACTCTTCACACCCTTTCAGTGTAGTTGTATGCTCACACCCATCTTCCAGAGTACTTCTGGCAAAAACTTAAACAAATATACCCAATTCCATAATTAGCAATATGATTTAATAGTTAGAAAACAGCTGGGGTGAATAAGACCATGGTGAGTCGGAGAATATAACAATTTCAAATACCAACAGCCAGATTATGAGTCCTTTACCATTCTGCCAACTTGGTTCCATATTTGGTACAAACTGCCATTTCTATGTTTCTCTCTATTTTATTACACACATTTCACTTCTTGAGCAAGCAAAGGAAAATACCCTGAGAGTCTGTGAGAGGAGGGGTGAAAGTAGACTCACAGGCAAGATTCAATGCTGTAGACCATGGAATGGACTTGGCTATGAGTAAGGTAGGCACTGCAACAGAAGCCAGTAGTTCAGCTATAGACAGAAAGAAACTTCAGGTGTGCTCCTGTGGCTGGGAAAACATAACTCTTAAGGGCCTCAGAATACATCAAGGGTGGAAGAGATGTCTGAGAGAGGGTGTTCAGGGACCCCGCATTGACCAGTTTTTCTTAAGAAGTCAGTCAAGTCAGTCGGTTGAAATCCAGTGGCAGGTAACAAACCAGAGTTTGCAGAATATCAATATCCCTGCTACTGAAGAGACAGGCACTAGCAGCGAAATGCTAGGCCAGGAGGACATTTAGGCCAGCCAGCCAACAAAGGAAAAGCACACTGGGTATAATGGCTGGGGGCTACTGAGAGGTATGAATGGGATGCTGTTAATACAGAACTTATTTAGAATTATGGGGTAGAAAGGTTTGGCATTTCTGAGAAGATAAAAAAAAAGTAGTCTCAAAACCACTTAAATCCAGGCGACAGCAAGAGACTGACAGACTCGTCCAAGAAAGAAGCCATCTTAGGAAACAGTGGAGGAAGGAGATAGATCACGAGAAAGAGGGTATTGATGTCCTGCATACAAATGTGAAGAATCGTTTGGCAGCTTTGAGGACAGCAGAACATCGTAGAAAACTATCCAGCTCGTTCTTTTTTCCCTCTATTTTTTTCCGAGGACACATTGAAATTTGTTCGACTGCCACTCTTCTCTTAACTAAATAGAGTTTTGAGAGCAACAAAGCAGTTAGAAGACCACCTAGAAAACGTACAAACAGATAGGAAAAGGTATAGGAAGATAGCGCCCCCCCCTCAAATATCCCACCAATTGGAGCGATAGACCACCAGATAGAAAGAGGTTAGCCCCCCCCAAGTGGAAAGAGATGAAGAATGCAGTAATGCATTCATAGACCCCACGGCCTAATGGAGTCCCCTACCAGCTGTATAAAAGTGCACCAGATGTGTTGAGATTCTTGTGGAAGCTTATGAAGGGGCAGATTCAAGAGGTAAGACAGGATGTAGTTAGAGGCATTGATGGCATCGGGAGGTCAGAACTACCAGGCAAGGTAAAGCTGTGGTGCCTGCAGTTTGTTCTGTTCCCTTGGCTTATGTGGCCCTTGACAGAAGCTATATGAGATACCTATATCAAAGGTAGAGAAGTAAAAAGGTGAATTAGTGGACATAGCTTAAAGCACTCAGTCAAGGACTTGTCTGAAGCAGCAATGGCTGCCAGTCAGTGGATCTGGCACAAACGGAATCTCACTGGCTGCTCAAAGCACCTAATGTAGCTTTTGGTTGTCTGTAGCATGCTAGCTGATGTTGGTTGCCAGTAGATTCCATCTTATGACTAAAAAGATATGAATATTGTATGATTAAGACAGGAGTAACGTAACATATGATAGTTGGACTGAGCTGTGATACTGTTCAGCTCTTGGTATAATTGTTTATTAATAGAATTTGTTTTCTGATCTGCTTGTTGGTACAATTTGGGTTCTGAACTGCTGAGCAGGCTGTTCCAAGCCAGCAATGTCAGCTGTCCCTGTGGCTTATTGTTGTTGTTGAAATCAACAGCAAGTTCAGAAATGATTGAGCAATGTTGGGGATTGGGGATATGCCTAAGCATAGGTACAGGGTATGTAGGCAGTTTTTAGTTGTATTTGGTGTTGAGTCTTCTGGAGGTGTCCTGGGCCTAAATCAACGAAACATCTGTGATGGGAGGAGACCTTTTGATAACCCCAGTGACATACCCACACTCACACATTCAACTCTGTAGCATTAAGATCAGGTGGCTAGTCAACGGTGCTGATCTGATCTGGTCTGATGGTCCTGTAGATTTATGGCGGCGTAGCCTGATGCCCTTTATAGTCACCATTTGTGGGTTAATGCATCATTCTTTCTGACATCTGAACTGGGCTTCCGTGTGAATGCTCACCCTGGATTATAACACACAGGATTATAACATCAAATCCAGTGTATTGGCAAAAAGTGGATTTTCCAATAAAGGGTATGGATTTTAGAATTATATTATAGCTGCTTCATTGTAAACAATATCTAAAGACAATCCAATTCCAAGTAAAAATCTACATTAAATGTAATGGACAACCTTACCACCTCTGTCAAGTTATACTTAGGGGGTGACAGAATTTGAGTGGCCATTTTCCCAAGATGACATTTCAGTTGAAGTGATTTCTCCATATTGAGATGCAGTACTAGTTCCTTTTGGCACCTCTACACTGTAAGCCATTAATCGCCCATCGTCCGTCGGCTAAGAGGCTCGGTAGAGCAGTATCACTGTATTAATTAGGATGTACAGTGTCTGCTCGGAATTTAAAGTGAGTCAATTAGCTCTCGTATGCACTCCAGTCCAGCGCCTCAGTCCAAATGACCTTTCTGAATCAAAAGACCGGACACATTCGGTTTCAGCTCTGTCTCTTTCATAGAGGAAGGCTTTCTCTCTCTGGCTCTATTCTCCCCTCTCTCACACTGACTGCCTCTCTGTCCTTTACGTTCTCTATATATCTCTCTCTCTATCAATCCCTCTTTCTCTTAGAGCATATTACATCAAGAATGTTTGGAGTGGCTTATTCGAACTCTGAGAACACTGCCATTCAAACTTAGATGGCAATAAACAACAGCCGGAAAATGCAGGTCTCCATCCTTTTCCAAGCAAACTGGGGTGCGGTTTGTTACGAGTGAGAACATAATCTGAACCAACCACAGTAAATGACCCCAAAATGCAAGGTTTTATGGGTAGAAGGAGACGGGTGTTGACATCTAATAGCCATGGTGTTCATAACTGGTATGAACACCAGAGAAGGAAAATACAGCAAAGGGCAGACAAGTCCATCATGCTTAGCTAAAGTTACAGGGACTGGAATCAGATTTGTTTTGAATTCCTCACAGCCAAAATCTCTAACCTAGTGGGATGACAGATTACCAAAACTGGCCAATAAACAAGCTACTTGTGAATCCATGACTTTTGTTTACAATCCCTTGTTTACTTTTATTAGGCAGTGTGAACCTAAATGAACCAAATACAAAAATACAAGAGTCCAACATGGTTCAGACCAATGAAAATGAACTATGGTCTCACTCTGTTTCACTCTCTTTATCACAATCTTTCTTCTCGGCTGTCCCTCTCCTCCCCTTCTCTAACTCTTTTTCCAGACAAAGCCTGCCCTCCCCTCTCATCTCCTCTCCCTCCCTCAATAATAGCACATTAGTTTGTAGGACATTAGTCAGTAAAAATGAAAGCATATGGCGCGTAATATTTACTTGTAATGAGCCTGAGTGCCGCCATGCGCGGAAACCAAATTATGAGTGCCTCGTTTTGTGGCAGCCCAATAAATATTTTACCCTGTAAAAGTATGGATGACGTGGGGGATGGGGGGGTGAGAGGGCCACCTGTTCTAGTCTGCTAAATGATTTACCAGATGTCTTGTCTTCTTTCTTTCTTTTTTGGTTTTGTCTTTGGTTTTCGCTCCATTCATTTCCCGGTTTCCTTTAGGCCTATTTGAGCGGGATAGAGGGTTAAGAAAGAATATGATAAAAATAGCAAATTTAAGGAAAAAGAGGACTTTTTCTGAATTTAGAAGAGCAAGAATGAGAGATGTACAAATCTCTGTGCGTGCCCTTCCACAATACTTCTATAATAAACTATGCAAGCTTCAGAGCAATGCCAAAATGTACTTGCCCCTTCACTAAAGTGCTAAGTGTGATGGTAAACACCATACATCATTGATGGTAACACTGTCTCGCTCTTGTTTTCTCACATATGCACACATTTCGCTGAGATTTAAATTATTATGAGCTCAACAAAATTCACAGCCAAAAGACACTGGCACCACTTGCATTTTAGATTGGTGTCTATTATTGCATAGAAAAGTATTTTAGTAGGTAGCACTTTATTTGAAGTGGTATAAGGTGTTATAATGCAGTCTAAGAATATTATATGATATATATAGAATATTATTATTGTGAGTGTATGATAATAATTGGAATCAGAGCATTATATAAAAACAATATGCACAAAATTAGGTTGTTGAATACTTTATGGAGCAACTGTATCGCTAATGACATTAAATATGAATTTTCTGATGTCTGATGATTATATTGTAAGAAAGTTTTACATCTAATGGTCTTCTAATGGATTTATAATCTGCTTACAATGCATCACGATGTATTTTAAGTGTTATCAGGATTTTCTTCATATTACTACTAGCTTCACTGGATATATTCCACCTCAAGATATTGTGCAACGAAAAATAACTTAAAGCTGCAATGGATGTGATTTTCTATGTAAAAATACACCTGTCTAATCAGCCTAAATCACAAAGTGGGCCTCCAACAGAAGAGTTATGGTCACTGGTGAGAAATTTTCTCTGCCCACAGGAGGTGATGAATCCAAAGTGCCTCCCACCTCCACTCTCACCAGACACTAAGAAAAAGACATTCAGAAGACATTCACGTCTCGCTGCCACTCACGGCCGCCAACATGCAAACTTTGCCTAGTGCAGCATTAAGTCGCAAAATCTCCTCCAAGAACGTCTCAAGACACACCTGAATGGCAGAGAGGCTTCACCCGAGCACACCGCCGCCTGCGAGACACTTAATACCAAAAAGACTTGGTGTGAATGCTGACACACACTTTGGTATTAGATTCTTGCATTGCAGACTTAATTCACCTCTGAGTCACAGTCAGTGTCTGTGAGAGTCTGAGTGCATGTGCCATTTGCGTGTGTGTGTGTGCGTGTGTAAGACAGACAGTGAATGGGAACAAAAGTCTTTGTTGTCTAAGGCATTTATGGGTTTATTTGTCAAATCCACTTTGAAACTACAACAGCAGATTTTTTTCTGCTAAAATAGATTGCATTTTCACACACACACACACACACAAAAAATAGCAGAGTGTTTTCAACATGCTGAAAGATACATAAACAGATGTGTATATGCATATAGACAGACAGAAATACACATATAATACATGTGTAAGTGTGTATATATACACACATTCTCAAATGTATGCACACACACACATACATGTAAACCAGTATGTATGCACACAAGCAAATT
>OOFE01050545.1:0-32759 GCA_900323365.1 Monocentris japonica
GGAGTATTACAGCACAGCCTGGTGCTCCGATAAGCCTCCTGTTACGTCCTCTCGGGACGGGGCTGGCCAGGCCCGCGCTCCCCACCTGGGGGGAAAGGCATTCTCTGCTGGCCGCAGGGAAGAGCGCCATAAAGGGCAAGACGTGGATCACAAGTCTATTGGTGTGGGCTATTAGTAACCTTAGAGCCCCTGACCTGTGACTAGGGTCCTGTGCTGATTCCCACACACGCACTCATGGACGGAGTGGGAGGAGACACACACAAAAAAGACAGTTTATGACGATAAAGAGCTTTGTCACGCATTCAAGAGAGTGGATAATGCCTTTTTTTTTGTTGTTAATGTATGTGCTGTCCATGGAGAGTGGGGAGCGCAGCATTCAGAAGGCCCTTTCACTGTCACACTCACAAACACACACACACACCAAACACCCACACAAAACACACCCACATACCTTTCTGTCGGTGTGATTTATGACAGTGAGAGTGTGAGAAAAAATGTGTGTGCACAGAGCAGTCCAATAGTTATGACAGTTTGACACATGCCGATACATGTAGCCGTGGTGGCTGTGACACCTGGACAACAGTTAAAGCATAGGAGACCTGAAATGTGCTAGACTGCAGCATTTTATTACTATTATTATTATTGTTATTATTATTATGCATTCGGTTGCAGGGAAGGGTCGGGATTTTTTAGAAACCTGTCCAACCGATCACTATCCAAGACCTTGAGGCATCTTAATCTTTATCATTCAAAGCTTTCACTCCAGTGTTTTTGCTCTTGCGAAATTTGAAATAGCCTAACTCTGCCCCACCCTGTACCAGCCTCCGTTGAGATGGATTAAGGTGCAAAAAGCTACCTGTAGGGCTTGACAGTGGATCTCAAGGATCTGGTGATTCAAAAATGAAGCAGTGATTATATACAGTATATGATGTTGTGACAAAATTGTATACAACTATTCTCCCTTAAAGTTAATACTTGATTGGCCGGGCTCCTTTTTTCACTGAGCACTATAATATTTGAGAATTTTCGAGCCTTGCACTACCTGTTATTGGTTGCTTGAAACTACTATTACTACTTCTGTTACTACTACTACTGTTGCATGCTCTGGATAAGAGCGGCAGCTAAATGTCTAAAATGTAAACGAGACTGACCTGATGTTGGTTTAACATATCTCATATAAAATGCTGACAGAGATGAGGAACACACCAAAAACAGCAACAACTTTGGAGCGCTGTGACAATGTCAGGAACTCTATAGTGAATAGATGGACTCTCAAGCATGGCACTCAGTCTTTATTCACCTCGCGGTTAGGGGTGGGGATCCACAATCTGACTTGCGATCTTTCTTCCCAATTTTGAAATGTACTGTTGAGAATATCCAGACTCGAACAAGCCTATGGACTTATCCATTTGCACCATTTAAAACACAATATTGCATTAAAGACAATGTTTTCAAAATGGTCATTCAACCTGAGTTAAACTTTTATTTTAAATATTAAACAAAGGTGTAATCAGCAGTCAATAGATAACACAACCATTAAATAACACAGATTTTTCAAGTACTCAGAACTCAAGTAGAAAAAATTGTAGTAGTAAAATATACTACAGACCGCCTCAGTCACCTCTTTCCATCATTTGCTGCTTTTATCGTATTTTTTCGACTGCTCTAATGCGTCGGTCAGTGATAACTGTTTATGTTTCGGGACCTCGTGAGATACAGATGAGTAGGGTTGTACCGACCTGAGTGAAACACTCTCGGCATGTTCCTTCGGATGCTTCCTTTTAAGGTGGTTGAATAGATTTGTCGTATTACCTCCAGAAGTGCCGAGCGTTGCCCGACAAAGTTTACACATAACTTTGCTTTGAGAAATATCTGACTGTGCATAGCCGAACCACTGCCACACTACTGATGTCGAGTCCTTTTTTGGCACCAGCTCCTCATCTGCCATGCTGCTTGCTCACGTTGAATTGTTTTTCAAATACATCACGCATGAAAGACACCCTATGATAGAGACACGTAGTATAATTTGGCCAATCAGCACAGCCATCTAGTAGGCAATCACTCTGTTGGTTTGGGAACGTAGCGTGGATCCACAATTATTACTGGCCATCAAAGTTTTATGTGAAGTTTGGAAACATTAGTGGGAGGACATAAAAGGTCACAATCTCTATGATTCGCTTGAAAAGTAGATCGTGTACGTCTTCAAGTTCGATCACGATATAAAATCATCAGATCACCCACCCCTACTCGTGATTCACAGACATTGTTCACAGACCCCACTGGGCCTCAGCACGATCACACCACTCAAGTCATCTCCACTCAAGTTTCTCGGTTTGTTGTGTTTTCCACCTTCCAGTCAGATCATAGGATGTCTCGGTAGTCTGCGTGCCAGCCGCACTGCAAGAGAGAACGTATACAGTATATTCCCACCTCACTAATCACTAGCTCACCAACCATGTCCAGCCGACGCTCAATCCCTACCCACCTGCCACAAGCACCATTCAGTACTCACACCAGACAACTTCAAAGCAGAACACACAGATGATTTAGAAATTTAAGAGGCACTATGAGCCATTCATATAAAATGAGTGACTGTACTTTGCCGTAGCACCTACTCCTTGAAAAAATGTCGTCGTAAACCTGTGTCTAAACAAAGAGGTGGGTAAAAATTACTAACACATGTAAGACTGAGCATGTCTGGACAGTACTAAGACCTTTGCAGGAGTGCTGTTTGCTAGGTAGAGTCCTTTTCTCTTGCTTATTCTTTAGAAATACCCCACTAGCCATATTTGGTGGAGAAACACCGCGAAGCATCATTTATTCCCCCAGATATCCAAGTCCCTTTCACACATACATAAGGGACTGATCCATCAACCAGGAGCCAATGCATTGTCAGCGAAGTTCAGCTGGCTTACAGTCAGGAAAACAAATGCTCTTCCTTCAATGATTTGCGCAGCTGGGAGCTGTCTGCGGGACAGGGTGGAAAAGTGGAAGCTCCAGGCTCGGAGGTAGGAACCAGGGAGGTTGGAGTCAGGGGAGAGGCCATGTTTACGAAACAGAAGGATAGCTACTCCCTTCTCGGGGTGATATCTCTCTGGGAGCTCATTTCCTGCACAGAAGTGACAGAAGTGTCTGTTAATATGACCTATACTCTATGCTGTGTCTTCAGGCCCTTGTTTTACTTCGATTCTATGACGACCCTAACCGCTCCGGGGTGAAGTTGGCCCTCAGTACAGACATACTTCATTTTTTCTGTTTCCTTGCCTGAAACTGCAACCTGGCCCTAAATCAGCACCTGTAGTCAGCTTCATTTTACAGCTTGTGTTTAGGAGAAAGATGCTGTAGGCTACAGCTTTTAGATAGTCAAAAGGTGCTCAGCCCTCTTTCCAAGGAATACAACTGAACTGCAGCACTGTATACAAGAGCTGTGATCACTGAGAGGAATCATTCATGGTCATGAAAGAGTTGAGCTTCATAATGGGATAAATATGGTCAAGAAGAAGCTAGAAAGACTAGAAAGAGTTTCTATGATTAAGTTACTCTTGTTCTTGAAGCGCTGTAGCTTTTAAGGCAGGAGATTTTTTAAGGGATGACTTTGTTATTCAATGGCAATACCTCACACATCGTAAATATTTTTGAGCAGCTTCTTCAGAAGGCATCTTGAGGCCATTATGATTTAAGATCTGAATTCTGACAGTCTAAGAACATTCTTGTCTAGCTTAAAAAGTCTGCTCTGTTTTTGTGAAGATACTGCTTTTACTCTGAAGTCGTTTTGCCAAGAACTTGAGTAAAAGAGGAAAGACAAAAAAAAGCAAGCACAAGCATTTCTTGGATACTGATTCAACGTACGCACACCTCATGCTTGCTCAAAGGTCATAATTCATCTGATCTTGCAACTCCCAAATGCACGGACAGTAACAAATGATGATGATGTCCATGGGCATTTAAAGTTTACAAAAAAAGTATGTATGTGTGTAAAAATGTATCTACAATGCGAAAAAGAACAAACTAATCATTCTCGAGCCCACTCGGAGTTTCCCATTAAAGTTCATTGAACTAGTCAGACAGCAGCTCTTCCAGTGTCCAGCTTGCCTCCTTCCCCACTGCCCACTCACAAGCCAAGCTCTCTCAGGCTGCACCGAGACAAATGGCTTCTGTAAATCATCACAGTACCGACTACAGTGAGCCACAGAAACGCTGTGAGTGATTGCCATGTAAGCATCGCACACTTAATTCTCCGTAGGCAATCGATTATACCTTCACAAAGACATCTCACTTTCAAACCCATTGTTTTAGGAAGTTGTTCATTCAGGTTTTCAAGTTTCAGTATTTTAGCCGTGTACTGAATACTGCAGTTTGACTGTGTCTGCAGTATTTGGCGAGGCGGGAAACTGCAGTTTTCATGGTGATTTGTTGAATTGATACTTAGCTGACTTGTTTTGCATATTGGTCTAACCAATCTTTTAACTTTTTCAAGCTAAATTACAATTAATCTTGTAGTATGTAAATAATGTTCTTAACAAATAACAACCTCACACACACAAACACTAAAAAATACTATAATAGTGCTTCTCTCACCAGATAAAACAGACAAGTAGAATCAATGAATTAAACTGTTAAAAACACTTTCCATGACTTTGTAGGTCACCATTTAAAAACCTAATGATCAAATATTAAATTAAATAAGATATGCTACATTATTAGCATGCCCTGCCCTTCGAGTTGCCTATCAGGACCAAATAGCTCAATCTAAGAAAAAACTTGAAAACACAAAAAAAGTTATAATCATTTTGAGGTACTGGTTCGGAGTGAACAAATCACCAAAACTACCCAGCGTTAATCTACAACGCAACTAAGAGAGATGCCTGAATGAAGCTCTTTTGAGCATAGCTTCGATTCACAGAACATCAGTCATCTCTGGTTGTCACAAATTGGTTTCTTTGTCCAGCGGAACAAAAATACACTCTGAAACATGTAGAGGTCTCTCCTGGAGGCATGTAGGCACCCACCCACCACTTAGACATCATCGTCGCCCACCTCGTCAGTAACTGAGGTACTTAGCCAGAAGCAAACATTACAAGTGCATCTGTAAGAGTGAGCGTGCCCCAGGCTTGAGTCCCTGCTGAAACAGGCCCACTGTGATTGCTCTTTATATGATAGATAGATAGATAGATAGATAGATAGATAGATAGATAGATAGATAAATAGACAGACAGACAGACAGACAGACAGACAGACAGATACTTTATTGATCCCAGGGGGAAATTGTTCAGCCAATTCACACTGATACGGACACACAAATACGGACCCCTGATAGAAGTGGCTTAGTGGAACAAACATCATTAAACAACATTTGGATACGTGTACTTTATTCATATCTCATATATGTTTGTTTACATTTATACAAAAATACAGAATACAGTAGTGTCACCCAGAATATCAACCGGGCAATAATTACATTTTCTTTTTGGCACCCAGACTTATTTCCTGCCTAGAGCCATTTGATTCTCCCATTGAAATGGGATGGATTAGATCGGACGAGCCTGAAAGCACTGTTCAAGATGTGATGCACCTCACTCTCAGACCATCTACTGTCAGACACCATGTGAGAACCCATATGAAAACAGTACTTCAGGGCAACTGTTGTCTTTACTAATGCATGCAATGCTTGGTTGCTGGCTTCCATGCATCAATATAGACTGTGTTCGTAGGCTCTAGAATAGACAGGAAAATGGGAGACCATATTTTCATTCACAGCTTAGACCTGTCGCAGCTCATGATATTCATAGACTATGTATATATAAAAAACAAAAAATGATATTTACCTTGTTTGTGGCTAGACTAGCCTGTTTCTTTCTGTCAGAATACTGGGCACTGCATATAATAGCTTCATGTAGAGAAGAAAAACCTAAAGTTGATTGAAGAGAAAGTCTCAGGTCTAAACTGCCATAGATAAAATGTTCCAATGTTGTTCAAAAATGCATTTTTGAATGAATAAAATTCTCTTGCAGTTTTAACACAACAAACAATACTTTACCACACCAAGAATTTCAGCTATTTGTGCTGAAATGTACTGTTGCTCTGAACTATATGAACACCAATGTGGTATACTTTTTTTTCAAACACAGACTCAATTTTGCACAATAAATATACTCTCCTAATAGAAAATTCCCAACAGCATAGTCCCAAATACACATGAAACAAGCAGATTTACCAGTTGAACTGTAAAGTACTAAAGTTTGAACTAAAGTTTACAAAGGCTAGAATGTAACATGCAGA
Source organism: Monocentris japonica (assembly GCA_900323365.1). Taxonomy (NCBI): domain Eukaryota; kingdom Metazoa; phylum Chordata; class Actinopteri; order Trachichthyiformes; family Monocentridae; genus Monocentris; species Monocentris japonica. Next base: position 6,280 of record OOFE01050545.1, read on the forward strand.
CAGAAGTTCCAGCCACTGCAATTCATTCTGTCACCAGTCTTTTGACATACTGTAGCAGTGCTTTTCCAGAAAACTCTCTTCCGAATAGGACCAGGGCACAGTGTCGACAGTTATGATGAGGGGTGAGGGTGGACATTTCAAGCCAACTATATTGTCATGGATTTGAGTTGATTTTCACAGCAAAAGAGGTTTGGTCCATTGCTCCACAAGAGGAATCGTGTTGAGTTATTGTGATGAGATTTTTTCTAATCTGCCCCGCAATGATCTCTACTTTCTCCTACCACACAGAAACATTGACAGACTTTGACAGTTACACATGGAGCCAATCACACCATTCAAACAAGGCACAAAACCAAGAATGGACATGGTACAATGTAAGACCACAAACATTACAGAAATAATTGAACTAGATACAGGAATAGATGTTTGCATCCTCCCACTTCCCCCTACTTTCCCGACGACGATTAAATAAAGGATTTGCGGCATGGCGAGAGGCCGTCACGGGACGGAAAGCCAGAACACCTGCCTCCTCGCTGACTGTGAGTTGATCTGGATAAGAGCATCAGCTTAATACCTACAATGTATTAAGTATTTACCACCTTGTGTTCAGGCAAGGCTCTGAAGGCGTCAGCCCCTGTTCAGATGTGTTCAAAACGGCAGCCTTCCCCTTCACTGAATGCAGATCTGATCGGAATCTGTTATCACTGTGACAGAGTGCATACTGCCAGCTCTTCAAACAGCTCTTCTAATACCTGAAAGGGCCTGAGGACTTCTGCAATTTCTGCATACCATGGAAAGATACGTTCTGACTGAGCAGTGCAAGTGTTTCCTTGCCTTTTACATGGACCTCAGCATATTTGAAACAACTCTTTAGTGACCTCTAAAACTCACCACATTTGATGAAAAACACGTGCTGAACTACATATCACTTTTTGAAAAGTTACACCATTGTGCTACAGTTCAATGCGTGAAGGAGATGGTGCACTACGGCACAATGGAGCAACTTTAAGGCAAAATTGACATTTAGGTTGGCATGGCATTTCCATGTGATGAGCTTTGTGGATTGTGGAGATTTCTAAGGTGCATCTTCTGGAACCTAAATGCCAAAATGGTGGTACTGTCCTTTAACATTTGGATAGTGTAAAACGGTATATTAAACACTACCTGGAATGTTGCACAACATTGATACCAGACAAAGCCAAGCCTGGAAAGGAAAGCAGTACTTTAGCCAGTAATATACAGACCTGGTAAGTTGGCAGTCTAAGCATATGGGTTTTCCTAGCATATCTAGTTGGTCTTTCAATAAACACATAGTGGAACACTCGAGAGTGTTTGGCGCAAGTGTCCCATAGCACTTGTAGATTCATTCTTCTTTGTTCTTTTAACTCTCCCTTTTAAAACTATTCTCACGTCTCTCCAGGAATTGCACGCCTTTTTTCCTTGTACAAATGTAGTTTCTCTTCCTTACATGGAGGATCATCAAGCATCTCTTTTGTAACACTTTCTGCCTTAAAAAAACAACATTCTTTTGCTAACAAATATTACGGGAGATCTATCGAATTCAACTCTTTACAAATCTTTTTCTTGAAAACATTCCCGGATACATAGAATTTATCCCTGATTTTTATTAGTAGAATGTTCTTGTAGTTTTTAATGGTCTAAATGTGTTAGTCAAAGCAGCATATTTTGTATATGTGTTCTCTCTATATAATCCATTCACACGACCACATTACCCAAGTCATACACCAATAATTACTTTCCGGCTTTGAGATATCCGAAGTGTTTACATGTATTGTTATAGAGAACTTAAAACAAATAATTGATTGATACATTGTCCTTTAAATGTGCCTCTGTGGACACATTTGTGCTAGTGAAGACGCTCTTAAATGATCACGTTGTTAGCTGTATCAACAGCAGCAGCGCAACGCTGCCGCCAATAAATAAAGACATCATACACCCCATGGGTACATAGCTAAAACAAGACAATGTGAGCAAATCTTGGAACTACAATGTTTTAACATTATGTTCTATGAGAAACCCAGAACAAAAGGAAATATGCAGAACTGTTGAGAGTACAGATAACATGAGGGTGACCAGAGGTAGTAATTCATGCCTCAGTTCATACAAGAAATCAGTCTCTGTACTTTGCCGATGGGCCCAAAATGCAGGCAGACTGTAGCAAAGTGCTGATGAGAAGCACTCTGGACGTTTTCCCCAACATTTTGTTATACGGAGGGTTCTGACGGATGACTTGTGAAAACCAGAGAATCCAGGAGGCAGGGTACAGGGTTTACATTGACACAATCCTTTCTGATAAATTTCATGGTCTTTTCGAGAGCATGGGGTTAGTGTAGTCTTACAAGAAAGGCAAGCTTATCCAGATGGTAGCAGGCGTAACCAGAAAAAACCTTGGTAATGACAAAGCCAATGTCAATCTGGAGAGCAGTCGGTGGACAGTAAGCAAAAACAGGCCAGTCACCTCTCACCATGGAATTCAGCTTTATGGTTGTTTGATTGTCTTTGGACATCAACAGGAGGCCTAGGAAAGAAAGTGCGGGGAAAGGTTTTAGACCTGAGTGTCAACAAAAGGTTAAAACATTTGAGCAATTGAGTCTGTTTTCCCCTCTCATTGAATATGATACACTATATGGCCAAAAGTCAGTGGACACCTGACCATCACACCTATATGAGCTTGCTGGACATCCCATTCTAAAACCATGGGCATTAATATGGAGTTGGACCCCCCTTTGCGGCTATAACAGCCACCACTCTTCTGGGAAGGCTTTCCACAAGCGTTTGGAGTGTGTCTGTGGGAATTTGTGCCCATTCAGCCAAAAGAGCATTTGTGAGGTCAGGCAGTGATGTTGGACGAGAAGGCCTGGCTCGCATTCGGCGTTCTAATTCCTCCCAAAGGTATTCAGTGGGGTTGACGTCAGGGCTCTGTGCAGGCCAATCGAGTTCCTCCACACCAAACTCGTCTAACAATGTCTTTATGGACCTTGCTTTGTGCACAGGGGCACAGTCATGCTGGAACAGCAAAGGGCCTTCTAATTCCTCCCAAAGGCGTTCAATGGGGTTGAGGTCAGGGCTCTGTGTAGGCCAATAGAGTTCCTCCACACCAAACTCGTCTAAACAGCAAACTGCCCTACCCCAAACTGTTGCCCGAAAGTTGGAAGCACCCAATTGGCTAAAATGTCTTTGCATCCTGCAGCATTAAGATTACCCTTCACTGGAACTAAGGGGCCAAGCCCAAACCCTGAAAAACAGCCCCAGACCATTATCCCTCCTCCACCAAACTTCACAGTAGGCACTATGCATTCCGGTAGGTGGTGCTCTCCTGGCATCCGCCAAACCCAGATTCGTCCATCAGACTGCCAGATGGTGAAGCGTGATTCATCACTCCAAAGAACATGTTTCCACTGCTCCAGAGTCCAGTTGCGGCGTGCTTTACACTCCAGCAGACACTTGGCATTGCGCATGGTGATGTGAGGCTTGCGTGCAGCTGCTCGGCCATGGAAACCCATTTCATGAAGCTCCCGACGCACAGTTCTTGTGCTGATGTTGCTTCCAGAGGCAGTTTGGAACTCTGTAGTGAATGCTGCAACAGATGATTGTCGATTTTTACGCACTACGCGCTTCAGCACTCATTAGCCCCGCTCTGTGAGATTACGTGGTTGAGCTGTTGTTGCTCCTAGGCGCTTCCACTTCACAATAATAGCACTTACAGTTGACTGGGGCACATCTAGTATGGCAGAAATGTCACGAACTGACTTGTGGCAAAGGTGGCATCCTATGACAGTGCCACATTTAAAGTCACTGAGCTCTTTAAGACCCATTCTAAATTCTAAATGTTTGTCTATGGAGATTTCATGGCTATGTGCTGGATTTTATGCACCTGTTAGCAATGGGTGTGGCTGAAACACCTGAACTCAATAATTAGTAGGGGTGTCCACTGACTTTTGGAAATATATGTATGAAAAATCTCACCAATGATGCCGAAGAACATTGAAGGATGGAAGGATTATACTATTTCAATGACGTTCAACTTGTTTCTGTAAAGGGATAAAGAGACAGAAAGAAATAACACACTGGTCTTTAACTATAAATGAAAGTGTCAACTGAAGAACCATGGCGTGGTCTGGAAACTTTTAGGGAGGCCGGCAATGCGGGCGTACAATTAACAAGTCACGATTCATTTCCTATAGAGGTAAGTGACCAGGGAAACTCGGCCGATGTACGGACAGTCAACAAGCGTGTCAGCCAAGAAAAGTTGGCAATGGTTGAACTTTTCACAGTCATCAGCCGTCACCGTGAGAATATATTGAAATGTATAAATACATTGCTTATTTTTCTTGGTCAAAACTTTGTAGCTGCACGAGACCACGGCTTGGATGCAATTGTAGCCTCTTGCACCAACCAAAATCAGTCAGAATAGTGTGTGTAAACAGGAAGTGACACAAGGGGATTAGGGTTTCAGGTTTTGCACCATTATATATGCAAACAGGAGAGAAAAAGACAACTTACTTTTCTGATATTTCAGCATGTAGTGGAGGTGCAGTCCCTTCTGTTCCTGAGAAGAGTCCTCCTTCTCCAGGATTCTGTTGAAGATCTTCCTGGTTCCTTCTTGATCTGACCTGTGTTGGGAGAAAGTTAGACTTGATATCAGGTGATTACAACAGTGGCTGCACAACATCTACACAGATGAAAGAGCATCACATTTATCCATGGTTGTAGGTTAGTTGACATTAGCCAAAACAACATCCATCCAACTTCAATATTATTGGTTTGAGTTTGCCTGGTTGTTGTCTTGCTAGTTAGCTGAATAGCTAGCAGCAAAAGAAACATCGATATAGTAATGTTATGTATAAGGTACTGTGATCCTACCACACAAAGAATTGTGCTGATTCATGCTTTACTTTATGCACTTTACTTTGTGAAGTATTTGTCTTTTTTGTATTGCATAAGATCATCTGTAACAATGTCTGATTTTTAGCTTGGTAACTAATTATTAGCGACTTTTGGGGCATCCTGGTGGCTCAGTGGTGAAAGGCGCATGTCATCCCTGCTCTCTCGCCCAGTCTCTCCTGTCTCTCTCTACTGCTACTATCACGTAAAAGGCAAAATGTCAAAAAGAAAATCTTTAAATGAGCAACTTTTTTTTTAGTCGATTTTACACCAGTAATTTGCTTGCTTCTAAGTACAAATTAAGCAACGTACTCTCTACTTAAGTTAAGTACTATCTACTTAAGTAGGATCATTTGTGACTCTTTCCACCTCTGCAAAGCACTACCTACACACAGAAAATGGACCATTATCAAAGTTACAGCAAGAAGTTACAGATTAGCGCTAGGGGTCAAAGTGCAGCTCACCTTCCACACGAGCAGGAATACAATGGCTGCAACTGGAATGAACAGTAACGACAGAAGGCTTCGCGCCACCACCTCAGGCAGGAACCTCAGAGGCTGATTCCCTGGGACAGGAAACAAATGACACTTAGTGCTTTTCTCTGTCACAAAATGACCATTTATTGTTACGTCTGTTTTCAGGGTGCTGTGGCTCTGACCCAGACAGTGGCAACAGTTGGTGATCTGGGAATTTAGGTTATTCTAATGTCATAGTCGTAAATGAAATGAGAGAATATAGAGTCAGTCAGTATTACTAGAGTCTTTCCATTCCTATCTAGAAAAACTTATGAGCTGGTGGCACCAAGTGTTGGTGACGTGAGACTAAACACAATAAGCAAAAGAGAGCTACAAATCCTAGTTCATTCCTTCTAAGTGCTTTTGTCCCTTAGAATTGCTATAAGCTATTGTTAACATTTGTCCTATATTACGGTGCCAACTGATAAAGAACAGGAGAGCCAAGGAATCTATTCAAATCATAAGGAGACTTCAGCTGTTGGTTATACACATGTGGGTTAATTTAAACCAATTACTTTTAGACATACAGGATATTGACATCCCAGCTGAACCTTAAAGTGTTAATAATGTGCAATGTGCATATAATCCAATGCTGGCAACCACAAGAGGAGGCCTGGCATCCATAAAAATGAGGTAATATGTTACATCCATTACTTTTCAATTCACTTACACATCTGATGTGTTACCATGTCAACACACCAGTACAATAACACTTATTTTATAATGGCCTAGTGTGTTAAGCTATGTATTTATCTATGGAAAAGTAAATACAAAATAATGCTTCTACCATTGTTTTAGGACAACTATTTGTCTACTACCTAAAACTTTGTCACAATTTTATGACATTTCATTAAGTACTCATGCAGTATTAATGTAATAATACTTTTCCATAACTTGATACACTGGAATAAGGCCACTGTAAAATAAAGTGGGACATAAATTACATCTTCTTAGATAGATATTGCTCAGTGGGGCAACCAGTCAGTGAAAGAGAAACAGACTTTATGGTTTTATGGCTGGAAAGACCACTATAGATAAAAGAAGAAGAATTTTCCATGGTTTTAAAGTAACAGTAGAAAATGAGGAACCATGTAAGCATGATTTCATACACCATGTGCATTGTGGAGAAAATGCACAGTTGTATAATCTAAAGCACCTGCCTTGAGGAAGGTCTCTGCAGAGTCTCAACAAGGTATTGTCAAGAAATGCTTCTTGAGCCAAACATGATGAGACATGAGTGTCATGAATTAGTTCTAATGGAGAATTTGCCCTGCAGAGCATTATTAATAAAGTGACAGTAGCTTCAGGGAAATGAGCTAACATGCCGTAGAATGTGGCAAAATACTGTTGCATGCACACCAGCTGGGCTGGTTTTACTGCATGACGACCAGCCTGACTGGGAGTTTTCTCAGACTGATAATGACAAACTTACAAGATTTGCAGTCTGTTGATGCCGGATCACAGTCTGGTTTATTGGAGGGTGATTCTGGAAAAGAAGAAGAGATGGAGTGATGTGTTTGGGGTTACGAAAGAAGATAAGACCAAGAAACAAGGGGAAAGATGAAAAAAGCGAAAGGTTGGAGTGTTAATGTCCAATGATGAAAACATTTCATTGTCAGGTGCTAAAAAGTCACCTCACTGCCACCTTTTCTTCCCCCCTCAGACAAAAGAGCTGATCCGACCACTATGGCAAAGAAAAGCAAAGCGCTTGGGAAGATTGGAAGATTGCTCTGTAATCAACACGTATACAATTGGGTTTCGGCCCTTTTCTTCCTTTCACATGCTCCACCTGGGGACATCTTCCCTCGGTCCTGTGACTCAGTGATGTCTCAATGGGCCGTCCGAGCGCTGAGAGCGTTTTACTTTTTATCTCGCAAAGTTCTTGTGAAGAAATAATGGTTCCTGGATAAAAAGTATCTAAAACTGCCACAAGAGATCTGTCCTAAAAAGAGTTTGTTCACAATAGTCCAAAGGGGTGGCGGTAGCTTATAGGCTAGAAATGCAGGTTTCTGACTGGAATGTCGCCGGTTTGAATTTGTGGACCCCTTGGGGAATGCGAGCCGGCCCAACAAGCGCCAACAGTTACTCTTGAGCAAGACACTTAACCCATAAATGCTCTACTCAAGCTTCTCAATAGCCCAAATGCTGAATGCTTTGATGCTGAAAAACAGCAAATATGTTGAGCAAATGTGTTTTATAAATATAATAAAAATTTATAATAAAAACAAAAATCACTGAATGCCTGGTTGGCAGCCACTCAAAGGATCTCATCTTCCTGAGCCTCTTCTTAGACCAGTAATATTTTACAGAATTTAGTCATCTGGATTGTTTTAATATTGAGCATCAGGTAGCGGCAGTAGACAAAACCTTTATGTAAAAATACACTGCAAAAATGAAGAGTCCCCCATCCCCACTAGATTTGATCAGTTTTCCCAAAAGAAATTCTGGTGTTGGGATGGACACAGTGACAATTCAAAACAGCAAAATCCAAACGGTCTCCTCAACAGCAGTGAGGCTCCGTCCAGAGAAAGCTGGACGCACCAATGTTAGATCTTTTGCCTCTCTAGTCCCTTTGGTATCTTTGGTATGAAGCATCACAGACTGGGTTGGTAATCATGAGCGTCCTGTGTGCAGTTTATGACCAGGTGCTCAGCGTTCCCATAACAGACATGAGCACCCTCATAAAAGCTAAAGAGGTTGCTTTGGGCGGGGGGGGGCTCTAATAATTTGTTATTTCCTGTTATCACCGATATCTTCCGCAGTACAGGTGTCAAATAAACATCTCTCTTGTTCAGTATATTTGTATTCATGCAAGCCGTGAGACAAACAGAGACAAGACCGTAAAAAAATATTGCAATTCTGTGCTGATTCTGTATCATTTTTTTCTCCCAACCCAATCATATAGCTACCCTATAGATGAGAAATAGGCCTATAAGAATAATACAAAAATGACTTGCATCGCTTGTGTTTTGATGTGGGACAAATAGAAGGTAGTGACGTAACCCAACGTAATGTACAGTAACAGATTTTGCTGTTAACAACTCAGTGAGGCAGTACAAGAAACACGTACAATAACTGTTAAATAGTCACCTGTTATATACTGTGTTGTTGTTATCGTGAACGGTGTTGTAGGACAGGAAGGCGGATCGCAGTCAGCTGAATCGTCTCTATACTGTGCAGCTATAAGGAAGTCTTCCACAAAGTCAAAGTATCGCGCCGTCTGCCACCTCTCTATTCTGTAGTGGCACTGAAAATCGTACATGGTTGGCTCCTGCAAATACAAAATTACAAAAGACATTTATTTTCAAAGGTGCAATTGGTAGATTTTTATTTGCCATTAATAACATGAATTAATAACATAAAAGCAGACAATGAAGGCACAGTTGTCATTGAGTACACACAGGCCTACAGTGCAATCACAAGGTTAAACGTGAACTTACCACAGACCCCATGTAGAGCCGCACTTCTTGGAGCATTTGGACAAAAATGCTAATATCTTTTCTGTTGGATGAAATGTTCCCAAACTTATGTGCTAAATCTTTTAAACTCTCCTCCAAGTAGAAAACGTTTAACTTTACCCAACACATTCCACCCTGGAATAAAAAGAATAGAGATACAGCAACGTTAAATGAGAGTTCCCATAATGGATGATCCAACACACGATGTAAGAGATTATCACTGCACAAAAAATCTGCTCCATGAATTACTGTAGGCAGCAATCGGTATATCTCACCTCTTCTTTTGGAACGTAATGCACAGGAATTTTGTAATCTTTAGGAATATTTTGTCTCTGTAAAAGAAAAAATATGAAAACAGTTTTTCTCAGAAATTATATTCAACTCCTAGAAGACATAATAGCAATATCATACATGCATACCACACATAAGCTTGACTCTTGTGATAAATGTGAAATGTGTATTTGTTTCTATAAAATAAATGCACAATGAGTCGATCCTTAATCCTTAATAGGCTATTGGAGACATTTATCATGTGCAGCTATCATGACAGCTCTTAGCAGAAGGTTCCACAATATGTGACAGGCCAGCATGTCTTCTGAATGAACTTTGCAACTGGATTTTTAAAATTTTAGTCTACATTCTTTGTAATGTTGCAATCTGTTGCAACGGTAAGACAAAAGGCACATAAATCTTTTTTCTATTACCTCAAATCTCGCCACGTGTTTTGCACAATTGTACCATGAAAGGACGACACCGACTTCTTGGGAAATTGGCTCATTGCTCAACTTACCGTTTACATGTTGCAATAGGAGAACCACCAAAATCATCTTATGTCTGGTTGATATCTCTGTCATGTGCACATGCTAACGTATTAGCATACAGTACATTGATGCCTGAAATGCACAGAAGCGCTCATTTTCAAACACACCATTTTTTTTCAATGGCCAAACGCGCACTCAAGTGAAGCATCAAACTGCTTTGACATGTCTGCTCTGAACTTGGTTTGATTTTTGTCAACAGAAATTTTCCCAGAAGGGGATATTTTTATATATATATAACTGGCTATATCTGTGTTGTATGCATATTTTTTGAGAAATTTCTAATTTGCAGTGTATTAAATAAACATATTAAAGGGTGTTTTTGGATTTCATTTATTAAGCACCCATTTGAAGCTCCTCAAATGAGCTAGTTTGTAAGGTTTTATGAGCAGATAAGCAGACTGTGAGCGGACTATATGCCAGGTTATAGAATTTATGTCACAATAAAATATATTAGCCAACACGGTCACAAAGTGCAAATACCAGTGTGGTATTGATGCTGACGCTTCAAATCAGTCAAACGAGGTGCGCCTCATGACGTATGTCAAAAGTCAAATCCAGTGCATTTGGGCCTTTGGTGCCTGTAGGCAACTAGCATTATCTAATGTAAGAAGATAGACCTTTTGGTAATCCAGAGCCAATCCTCTCATCACATGGGCCAATTTCCCAAAAAGTCAATATAGTCCTTTAAGCATTTTTTTTGTAGGTTGGCTTTTGTGAAGAGCATTTGCTTTGGGCTCCTTAACTTTTTGACCTTTGCATATATTGGGGCTTCAACTTAACTAAACTATATGATTTGACTGAAGGTGCCACTTAAAGTAAGTTTACGGGATAAACTTCCGGTTGTGCTTTGCAGGATGGATGGATGGATGGACAGACTGACAGACAGAGAGGCAGAAGGCATTTTTTTTTACATTGATGATGATTGATGAAAACCGCAGTATACTGTATATACTGTATATGCATACTGCAAAGCGATTATTTTTCATCAGCTCATCCTACACCCTCAGGAATCAACAGGGATGCCCGTGCATCATCAACATCATTCCAGATTGGGACGTCTACTTAATGTTAATGAGTTCAATGTTCTTACCAAAACAGCGAGTCTAGAGATGTCATCTGTTACTGGGTTGACGTCAAATTCACTTGAATGTACTCCAAGCGTGATGCACAGCAGTAAATGGACACAGACACGTATCCAAATCTGCAAGTCAAGAGAGGCAAACACAAAATGGTTGGACAATTGGAGGCACTTCTTTCCAAGAAGGATAACATTTCCATTTAGGGTGAAACTGTTTAAAAAGCACACCAACATCACTTATCAGGACTGGATTCTGAGTTTGTTTGCACATATAAAAATGATAAAACAAAAAGAACAGAGACAAAATACTAACAGATTGTGCAGGTGACACTGAAATGCGCCAAGGGGCTTGTAAAAATGACAATTAACAATAGTCTTTCCAGTTCATTGGACATAATTACAGTCTAGCTTCATATGCACGCTACTGCCTCTTTGGTTATGTAGTCAAGCAATAAACCACAGTGCATGTTAGAACAGCTAACCTGCTGTTATAGAGGAATAAAGTCAGAATCCAGGGGTTTATTGCTTTCATGAAACAGCGGTAACAAACTATTAAAAATGAAAGAACCCAATAGTTCAATAGTTCAACCATAATAGTAACTGCTATTCTTCCGCCAAGCAATATTGTTGCTGAACAGCCGATAAAAAGAACTATCAATTTTCTAGTTGATCCGTGGCACATGGCGGCATCACAGGCCTCTGGTCTCCTTCTGTCTTCGGGCCTGCCAAGTGGAGTTTCATTGGCTCACATTAATGGTTGCTATTCATTTGGCTGACCTCCTACTCTTTCTCTGTGCCAATCTGAGTATGTTATGCAATGGGCCCGGACTTCTCCTCTTGGTGGAGATTAGGGCCAGCCAGAGTTCAATGCAAAACAATTCAACAACCTAGATAGTTGAGCCTTCCTCCTGCCGAATAAAGCTGCAGAGGGCTTCATGCACTTTAAGCTTGATTTATCCACAGAAGGTTTGCTGAGCATGCATGCTCTTTCACGTCCACTCCCTGCTTTTCATTCATACAGTTACACACATTCTTACTTGGTCTCTGACCTGTCCGACCACAATCTTCTACTAAAGCTTCACTGGAACAATTGGGGGTCCAAATTGTCCCTGCCTGTTTGGAGATTCAAAGTAACCTTCCTGTCACAAGTTCTTTAACTCTTTTAGACAACCTCCACCTCCCAACTTCCTACTATTGCTTTTTCGCCGTCACACAGAACCAGAACAGGAAGAGAATGGAACAATGATCCATCAACAACAAGAAAGGCCAAAGGAAACACACCATGTAAAGGGCAGAGGAGGTTTAATTCAATTCCGCATTGTTTCTTCTGCTTAGCAAGACTAATCGTCTCTAAATGACAGGGGTTGTGCATGCTGGATGCAGGAATGAACAGCAAGTTTTAAAGGAGATGCAGGCCAATGAACAGTCCAATATGTACGGTAGTTATCTGATGACACGTGAGAAGAAAGGACTTTTTTTTGGCTAAATACCATTTAGTGCACAAAAAGCTGAGGTGAGACTTTAGAGCTTTCATACCAAAACCCAATCATTACCTATCCATTTTTAGATTTGTTTTATAATCATCACTCAGTAGATCACAAATAGAGATAATTCCATCTTCTAATATGATAGGGTATAATAAGGACAGGAGCTAATAACCTAGCAACCACTTTGCCATAATAGGTGTCACTTCAATTGGTGACTATAGACGTATTCACATGGGAACTAGTATTACATAGGGACCTAAATAATTACCCCTCAACCTCTCATCTGCACGGGAGAATGAAATTTGCTGAAATCACCAGTGCCCAGGATACATTTGTATACGGTGAAGATTTACGACTCGTCACTTCCTGATTGGGTTTGCACTGATAACACATTCAAAACCTTGCTTTATATAATCCACTACTGCCTGACAGGAGTAGTGGAGTTAAAGAGTTAAAGAAGGAAAATCATGCATCTACAATAAGAAGAAAAATAAAACTACGCGTCGTAAACAAATTTCAGCTAAAATTATTGATTTACACAGGATTAGTATCATCAGGGGGCTTCTGTCTTCACGGTGGGTTCATTTGTGCTGGAATTTGTACTTACAATTACAGACCTGGCAGACAGGACTGATTTCACCGGCTAGCTCCATAATCGTTCCAAATCACCGGAGGCCCCTGGGGTAAAATTAGGCCCATACAAATAGGGCTTATGCTACGTTGGAATAAAACTTCATTTGCACATTACTGCATTACTGCTGGAACTTTGAAATATCAAAAGGAATTACATGGGCTGGGGTGGTCAGGGGACATGGCAACCCTACAGAACAAAATAATCCATCTGGTTCCTTCATGTGATTTAGACATTATCCACTAACATCAATGCATTTGAGTCTTCTGTCTTGAGTCCTCAGTATTTAAGCGCTCATTGCTGCAACAACTGTAGAGTTCAGGTCTGACTGAATTCACTCCTAAAACCTGGTGTGATTACAGCTACTGCCCTCTCATCATTTGTTTCCATGAGCCCTGCGAAGGATGCAATGAAACCTCAATGCATGCTGAGAATGAAGCAGATAGACACTGGATGAACCAGAAATACGATGCTGGGATTAAAATAGGTGAATACACTGTGGTCTGTCTGTAGGGGCAGGGCTGGCTTCATATTTTGAAAAAGTTTCACTAAATGACAGCTCCACTCAACACAAGATTTTTCACGCTGACATTGTACCCTGTTTAACTCCTATATGTTTATGATTCAGAGACACGCCCTGAAATAAGGTCTTGGAAACTCAAAGCCTGGAGGCTGGAAGTGGACTGAAGTAGCTTTGGACACGATGACTGTGCGTGCTTGCCCTGAAACACCAGGTCCCTGAGGTCCCTGTCAGACTCCAGTATGAAATAATACCAGTAAAATGTTGAGATCAGCTGCTGAGTCGGTCGTGTTAGGTACCAAATAATGATCAAATGGAACAACTTGATAATTTACACAGTCACCAATCATCACTTCGGACGTGGCTTGGCTGCGATGTGAATGGGCCATGAATGTGAATGCAATGGGAACCTCATTAGTTGTGATCAGAGGCGCATTAGTGTGCAAGCCAGTTCACAACAAAGGACCGTTTCAACAACGAACCAATAGAACGAATAACAACCTGTTGTTCCTCTCTTCCAGTTTTTATAATTTTAACCACCGACTGGGGAAGTGAAGTGCAATTATGTCTTTCTCCATCTCTCATCAGCAGTGAGGGTCCTGTCATCATCATCCCATCATCAGCTATCATGATAGCTGCAGGAATGACAGCAGCCCGAACCACATAGCAACCATTTTTCTGTAATTCCTGTATATCAATAAACAGCCATTTGACAAGAAAACCATACTGTTTTATAATTAACAGAAAGAACAACAAACACAAGTTATATTCTTGTAGAGCATGTATTATGAAATTAGAGGAACAGGTTCCATTAAAATATAATATTTTGTAGGGATACATAAAGGATGCTCTGTTACTTTCCTTTCAAGATTTCAAAAACATTTTGAACATGAATAACATTGATCATCAATATGACTTGTCTTCAGTGGCTTGAATCCAGCTGAACTCTGACGACTCCACCTGTACAGGTAAAGAGGAAAAGATAATATTACAGCCTGTCATAAAACACATGCAACAATTAAAATAATGTACTCAGACTGCAAAGACTTTATTTTCTTAACAATTCACAAACAGCGCCTATAGAAACTGTCCTAAGCTGTATGGAGAATACATTTATGCCTTTTCAGAAACGAAAGCTAAGCAACTAACGTTAGCCAACACACGGGTAATGGAGGCTTTTCCAGTTTGGCTAACACTGAGGCTACACATGAACAAGTGCACAACGTTCAGGTAAATAAACACTAAACAGCGTTCACTTACTGTGAAAGGAAACGAATACCAGCTGAGTATCGTCGCGGAAACAGGATGCCATCTTGATTTGACACAAACAGCCTTCATTGGCTGAGCGAGTCCCTTACCCAGAATCCTACCAATGGTGCAGCGATGTCGCATTCTGGGAATTATGGGAAATAGTATAGGAAAGTAGAAAGCAAAACTGTCTTCTTTCTCGTCAACAGGAGAGAATAGAAAAGCTGTCTTCCTGAACTAGATCAGTGAAAGGAATTTGGATTGAGCTACATCTATTTTGGAATTGGCTCCTGTCGTCTTACAGCGCAGACTAAAACAGCATGGCCGAGTGTTGCCAGAATGTCTGGTTCATGTTGTGAGCAGTGGCACTTCCAAGTACATAGAGAGAGAGACACGCACAGGGGAGGTAGATCTGTGTGTGTGTGTGTGTGTGTGTGTGTGAGTGACATTGTACATGTTGAGCAACATCAACATACATTTGTCTTACACACACACCAACTGCAATGTTTCTACTTGCACGTGCCTCCAGTATATAAAAGCAAACATCTACCTCTCACCCAGAGGGAAGCACAGACAGTAATTTAAAACACATTGTACACATCTGGACTTGAAAGCAGAGCAGCTTGGTGTATGTATTACATACATACACCAAGCTGACTGGCACACTTCAAAGTAAAGTTTTTGTGCTGTCACAGTTGTATCCTTGGACTTCACGGACAGTAACGTGTCAAATTTTTTAATTGAGTTAAATGGGCCATGTGACGAGCTGTTCTTCTTTCCTTTTATTTTTATGACCACAAAACCAGGTGCTGCAGGCCAGGAGCTGTCTGATCAAATGTCAGAGGAGCCACAGGTCCTGAGTAGCTCAGTGGGTGGAGCATAGCCGTTATATGCTGTACTGTCAGCATGGCGAAAGGTTCAGTTCCCTCCCACTGGCGTTACGTCTGCTAAACATCAGTAGGTTTGGATAATTGCATCAACCATATGCCATTTAGCTTGGTTCAAGAGGCCTAAGGTGCAAATGATGACATTTTCCCAAGATTTAAGAAGTAATCTTGTTGTGTTATGAAATTAAATGATTGAAGAAACGTTATGGACAATCCATTAAATATTATAAGGCAAAAAACACCAAAAGGCACTTTCAATGTAAGTATGGCAACATGATTACATTTAAGCGTCTCAGTCAATGAAATTTGATGATGTCATAGGATTTTATTTTCCTTGATTTTTTAAAACTCATCCTTAAAACTCATTCAAAACAAATAAAAATAAAAACCTTTGGAATATGAGTGAAGGAGGGAAGGAGAGCATTTTCTCAGAACCTTAGCTTAAAATAACCCACGCCATTTACTGGATGCTTTTATCCAAAACACCTTGTTTTTTTAGTGGGAGTGGAACCTCTAACCCTAGCAACGTTAGCGCCCTGCGCTAGCTGTTAGAGCTACACAGGATCATTTCAGTATCATCCAGACATGCAAAAGATGCTGAAATGGGTTTCTGCCAACAAATACACTTCTCACCCTTGCTTCTCACCAAAGTTACTGGAAGCTGTTGAGTGTTTTTAATCCAGTGCCAATAAATACTTCCCTGGTGAACAATGAAATCTGTTTTTATGGATAGCTGAAGGCAGAGAAGCCAATCCCTAAACTGCATCTGCCATGTTACACTACACCTACTACAGTCCAAATGGACCGCAGATTGTGATGTAATTCTTTACTTGTTTTCCTAATACATAAAATACATCACTTCCTGTGTGCTGAGAGGATTTCCTGCCCATTGGTTGCTCGAATGGGCTAAACCAGGAAATCCCATGCATCGCTGAAGGGTGGATTGTTTCTTGTTCAACCCAAGGACAAATTGAAAATAAGGCCATATTTTCCACGTGGAAATGTTATATAGTGCGTCTTTAATCATCAGTGAGTTGGGCTGTTTAATGATTCGCATTATCAAGCAGTTACATCATGTGGAGCCGATATAACAGGCCTATCTCCATGGACTTCAATAACCCCGAAAAGTATATAGTATATAGAAACTTTTGTTGGCTCAGCACCTCCTTGGTGGCTCAAACCCTTCTCTGATGCTGAACGCCAAGCAGACTACTAGGGAATTCATGACAGAACATTCACCAATTCTTTCGGGTCAGTTTGATGTGCAAGTGAATTATTTAACCTGCTCATCTTCCTTCAACTTGACACCTATCATTGTCATCTATTCAAGCCTGGAGGATGGGTCACTCTTTTCTTGAATTACAACACCTGTTTTGCCAGTGACTGGACAAACATTAACATTGTCCACATCACATTTCTTGGTGTGTTCTGTTTCTTTGATGAATGGCTTCATGGTCAAAAAAGTACGATTTTAAAGTGTTTTTCCAAACCTGGCTGAGAAGCACTACCTCCCACTGACCTGGTGAAACCATCTGTCCTGTTGCTGTTAGAGTAAAGAACAATTCTTAACACATTTTAAGATTAAAAAGCATAGATTCAAAACAAAGGACATGTTGGAAATATGACAACCTGGAAAAACCAACAACCAGGAAGGTATCCACCTCTGATGAAGCAATACGTGCACCAGATAAAAGGTTTACGAGCCTGAAAAACAAGAGCAAAACTTCTCACCCTCTCCTAATGCCACATAATTCTGTGCAAGTAAGACATCATGTCAACTCGGTGTTGACATAGGCTCCACCCAGAGAAGGGAAGCAGTGTCAATGAAACCTTTAATTACATTGATTTTGGGGATTGCAGTTTCCCAGAGGTTAGAGATGTTGGCTTGTAACATTGCCAGTTAAAATCCCCTGTGGCGGCAAAGTGAACGAGGCAGGGTTCCTCAGTTCCTCCAGTAGAGCTATTTAATGGTCAATTGTGCTGATGCTTGTACTGGAAAGTTTCCAGGTGTGAATGTTAAGCAGGGTGTTGCTGAAGGCGTATGTGCACTTAGCAAACTTTCTATGTATAAAGGTTAAACAAAGTTCACCAGCACCCTGACCAGAACTAGAGAGCAGCAGCAATGTTACAACTGTAAATATCCAAACAGATCACTGTTTTACACAATAATACTTACAACCTAAGTATTATTGTGCAATATGCAATGTCCAATTATATATAGTACATTGGCTCATGTAAGTGGTATTGGCATGGTACTATGGATTGGAATAGGTATTTGATCTCTCAATCGTGACAGTATGAAGAAGTGATATCTGCACAATTACTGTTAACAACTTTTCTATTATGCACAATGCACGGGTTGTGTGTTAATTGAACATAATGAATTAGAAGTTCAGCAACTTGCAGTCGGAGTAACAGAAGTACTCTGAAATCTAGTCTCTGCTACTCTAAATCTCCAAAAAGTACAGTAATTACAGTACTTGTAACTAATGTACTGTATTGTAACTTCTCTATCTTAGCTTGTGCAGTATATGAAGATGGATATATTCATATCAAACATCAATGTTGTATTTTGTTTATACCTGTTGTGCTTTTATCACATTTGCCATCCGTGTAACTTGCAAACAATACAGACCTCCCAGAGCATCGCAATAAATGTCATGTGAGTACTGGGTTCCTTTTAAATTACTTTGCATGCCCATCCAATTTCTGTAACTTTGTACTTCAGAATCACAATCGAAGAAAACCTCTCATCTGATACAGTAGGCAGAAACATATATGCTGCACTAGATGAAATGCAAAATAAAATAATAATTTATCTTATCATCTCCTTGATGATATTAATACCAGCGTAAAAACAAACAGATCTCATTTCCCCAAGTACCAAACTGCTCATTGGCAGGAATACAGTCATATTAATAAACAATAGGCTTTAGTAAGGACACCAAGATGACCTTATCGGACTGAAGTTGCAGCTGGGTGCAATAATTTCCCATGCTGCTCTTCGAGACCATGCAGTGGTCGGTGGCTCTCAAAGTGACTAAAAACACAGTTTTGTGAAACAATACAAAAATCTTTTTGAAAACCCTCCAGAGCAGATCCAACTGATTCCTCAAACCATCCAATCAGGTGAGGCTCTCCAGACTCGAGCCCTCTTGTCCCCATCCTTGTTGGGTGCATTATGGCTCTCGAGGTCTGGGAGCCTGGTCTTCTTCATCTGATGACAATGAGGACGATTACCCTGTCTCATTTTCCACCACCACTTTGAACTTGCGGCATCATTAGCACAAGAGGCCCTCCAGATCCTGGGGCCTCGTGGTCCTCTTCACCACATAATCTCATAAGAGAGTAGCACAGGACCTTGCATGACATTAGTCCACCATAGCAACATTCAGGTTATTTCATCAGAGGGATCATTTTTTTCCTAATCTCTTGACTAAATAATTGTTTTGACTTGCCCATGTGATATTGGTTACCATGTTTCAGGGGGATTAAAATAGGCCAGATGACAGATGAAAGCTGTTCAAAGGAAAGACCGGGCTGCTGCGGTCCAGCTGTCCTTTCATCCTGGGCTTTCTTCGTTGCGAAATCACACTACATTTGTATTGCATATTAGCAAATAAACACTCAATTTTCAACTTCTTTCCCGCTGCTGGAAACTGGTGACAGGCTTTACAGATTGTTGATTGTTTTCCGATCTTGGTTGATTTATTGTTTTGTCGGTGTGCAGTTGGCGTTTTCTTCTACTGCTGGCCACTGTGCCACTTCTTCTGCTTCAGGCTGCGTACCCGTTTTTCTGTCATGGGTATGCATGATAAAGGTCTACTGTGTTTTAGCACCTTCAAAAGGTGGAAGAGGCCAAAAAAAAAACAAGCCCAGTGTGGCCTTGATACAACACAGTCAGTATTCACAGCCCAGTGAGCGACGGGAGCCCACTTTATTCACATATAAATCAAATTAACATCTGAAGACATGCAGCTGCTAGGTTCTGCTCAGGTGCACTCACAGAGGTTAGTGTTAACAAAATAAATTCCAGGGTAATAGCAAGGGAACTGGGGGAGCCAGACTCAGATTACTCAAAGCCATACAGAATTGAACAGGGGAGTGCGCTGAACATATTGAGAAGCACTTATGCCTTACAAGTCTAGGCTGGTTCTGGGCAAAAATGTATATGGTATGTTCCAGTATTTATTACCATTAAACAAGAATAAGCACATTATAAAGAAACAATACATCTGCCAAATGCATCCTGATGAGCCTGTCAAACTGTCTACTGTCTGCATCTTCAACAGGAAAAGACCAGCATGAATTCAACACAATGTTAAATGTGCAAAGCTTTACAACACAACAGCCAACTGGGTATTAATATATCCTTCAGTTCAACTTTCTGGCCACTAGCAGATGGCCTTGCAGCAGGTCACTCTTCCCTCCTACTGCTGGCTTTCTTTACATAGTAATTTATTGGAATGAAGATCATTTTTGTCTGTCCTTTTTATCCGAGGTATATGGCAGCTAAGGCTGGGTTTTACATGCGTTTGAAGGCTCCAAGAGATTTGTAATGTTTGTAAAACCTGGAAAACAAATATTTTGAGTAACAATGGGCTAAGAAGGTTCAGAAATTATTTCCCATAAAACTCAAGAACATACAGGATGTGAACACACCTATAATTTGGCCAAATAAATTGCTGATTGTATTTTCAAAGGACGTGTATGGAATGCATTTGGAGATCGTATTCTCTTTATATTGCTTTCCTTGGACAGGAAAAGCTTAATTTTAATATCCCGGCAAAGTCCCTTTAGATAGCAACACCGCTCACTGAGTCAATAAATAACTGTGTGAGAACCACACCAGTTAATATACAATAACTCAAGAAGGGGATTTTGGCTTGGGCAATGAGGAAGACATTGTGCAATTGTGCTTTACATCAGATAAATTTACAGACAAAGTGCCAAGTTCTTCCTTTCATAATAATGACATCTCTTTCCCCCAGATCTTTCCACAGATCAGCTACATGTCAACCTTATCTTACTTTCTCCAGTGCAAACCTGAAGCCGCACAAAGGTTGCGCTCCAAATCAAAGAAGGTGCTGCGCTGTAAAAAGATAGGAATTTATCTCTTTTGAGCCTTTGAAGTTCTGATCGTGTGACTCATCCCTGAATGCATCTGCGACAGTGTGTTTTATTACGGCTGGCTCCCTGATGCTAACAAGCCTGTAGTGGCTCTTGGGAATTAATTGTGGAAGGCTAATGCATGTAGTATGTTGCCAGCTTTGATCACACAAGGCAGCACTGTTAAAAAGTGCCTGGCGCCGTCAGGAAAAACAAAATGCTGCTCTGAGTCGTTTTTTTTTCAGGAATGAAGAAAAGTATGCTAATAGTCACATTGACGTCCATATAATTTTGGCGTTACGCAACCAAGACTGTGTAAAGTTCAAAAGTAAAAATTCAAGAGAAAAGTGTACATATATGTGGGTTTTCCATAACAGCAGTGCTACCCACCACCATTTGTCTATTATAGTAAATTAACCAGAGTTTACAAACAGGGATATCAAAACGTAACGTTTGGGATTCAGATCCAAAGTATCTTTATTGTCCCTGCAAAACTACTGCTCTTCCTCCACATAATAAAACAGTAGACTAGCGGAGGGTTTACACACTTTGTTTTTCTTGCTACTGTTCAGAAAATAGCTAGGGTCAATCTCACAAGACCGGTCGCACCAAAACTGGGACAGAAATGTGTCCAACAACCCATGAAACTGAGGAAAACATACTGGGTGCAACGAACACCGTTGTGAGCTCTTGTATGGTAAGAGATTCATGTGCATAGGCTTTAATGCAATTTGGAGAATTCTTGGAGTTTCTTAGCCAAGCCGACACACTATATTGTTTGTTGACTAGAAAAAGCAGTTTTCAATCTCTATATATATTTCACTTTGTCCTTTGTGTCTTCTGACACCCCCTCGGGGGAGACGTGATCATCTGGTTATCAATTTCATAAGTAGATGTACTATTGGGCAAATCAAATCCATCATTAACGCCCTCTATCCAGCAGCTCTGTGCCAGATATAGGCGTCCTCTCTCGTGGTGAATCTTCACTTAAAATGATGTTATCTTTGCAAAAATATCTTGAGGTCCTGCATGTGAAACAGATCTGAAGTCCCTGTGAGTTTACGGCAATGTGCCTTTAATGCATAAATATTTCCGTGCAGAAGGGGCAGGAATAATGCTTGGCTCCCTAGACATTTTGTTTCGGTTGCAATCTTTCATAGTATATTTTCAATTTGTGACAGCAGTGCAATGGAGCCCAATCAGCTCCATCAGATTTTACATTCTAGACTTTAAGTTGCTGCTGCATGACTTCCAATCAGTGGAGCTGCAGAATAAAGTTAAATTCCTTTTTAGCTGTCAATTTATTTCAGGTTCTTTGAGGTGCTGGTCATATGTGACAGTAAAAAGTTATAAAGTAACAAGAGTCCCAGTGCTTTTGCGAGACAGAAATGTCTGTTGGTCATTCTTGAAAGTACCAATAAATTGCCTTTTATAACCCAAACATTGGCCTCACAAATCCATCACTGTGGCTTTTGGTTAACTTCCTCCTGCCAAACCAAAGAAACAGACCCATCAGCATGGCTTAGGCCATCATTGCACAACCATCTGACAGCGATTCCCTCGGTAATGTTCATATTCACATGAAACCCCTGCTTCACCTTTTGCACAGAGACAAGCCCGAACCCAAGTCAGATAAATATTTGATCAAACTCAACTGGTCATTACAACTATGTTTCTGCAAGTGCACATGTGAAGTTGACATGGCTTCAAGGAATTCCTAACTGATAGACGTCGGCATGCGGTAGTAAATAGTTTTCAGATCCTCCTGTGTGAGTCTGTCTCTTTCTCTGGATACACTCTAAAAATAAGATCACCTTTCAGTGTTATGAAACCCAAGAAATACATACACACACACACAGAAGATGAGCACATATTGCGACTTTATGGAGGTTAACCGTCGTGAACCATCTTGATCTAGGACAGCACATAGACAAGCACAAAGTTGCTGCTGACAGAAAAGGATATTAAACTCTTTTTATCCTTAATCACGAGGGTCGGGGACTCTCGTGGCCCTGAGATGACTTGTGACAGAGGAAGAGCCTGTAACTCTCACACTACGTCCATTTCTGTTTCTTTCGTGGAGTTTTGCAGTACAACATACACATTAAGAAGTGTGTGAAGAGTGTTATCCCACAGCAAAATATCAAACTCTTATAAAATGACTGATAGCATTAAATGTATTAAATGTATGGCCCTCTCATGAAGGAAGGAAGGTAACGAATCCTTGGGAAGCAAAATTGTAAAAGTTTCCTCTATGTTTTAGTGGTATGATGAACTTCAGCTAAGGATATCCATACACCTCATACTCTTCATACTTCATGGTGGTTAAATGGAACCTGTCAGCTCCTACTGTACAGAGAGCCATTCGTATCAGGAAAGACCCGTCTCGTCCATTTCAGAAACTATTTCACACTTCTAACACTTCCCTGCCTCTACAAAGTCCTGTTGTATTAAAACGTACTAGTACTGGAACTAGACGGGTTTTTAGATCTTTACAAGAACACTTTGAAAGTCTAAATCACACGGTCTATTACAGTGGTTCTCAGTCCTGGAGCCCAGCTGTCATTCCAGCCATCTAATCTGGGACTGGTTTAGACCTGGGACACCAGGTGAACGCAACTAACTACCTGGTAGGATAGAAAACCAGCAGGGCTCTGGGATTGACAACCAAAGGCACTATCACATCACTTCTTTCTTGAGTATTTAACTGTTTGTCAGCGTGAAAATCAGATATTTATAATAATCTAGTGTGATAACTTGGTGAGAGTAAAGGTGACACCCATCGTTTTTCAGCTTCAGTTAAATCCCAGTTAATCCCAGCACTTGTGTGTACTATGAGTAGTGCGTACTATGAGTACACACTAATGTTTGCAACTTTGCCCCGGGCTGTTCAGCAGGAACAAAGAGAACAGCTTCAGTTCCTCCAAAGGTTCCTTAAGGTCCTCCTGTTTTGGCTTTAGACCAGGACTGTGGAAAAGAGGCAGGATTCCTGGAACTGAGTTCAAACACTGCAGTGGAAAGCGGGGCTATTTATTCCTTTTGCCAAAACAATGTTGAGTTGTGTAATGTACAAAAGTTTATTAAATTAAACTGTTATCTATTTTCCATTTGATTTGCTCTTTATTGATTTGGTTTTCCGTGGCTTATTAAAGGAACCCGTATGCCCCTTATACGCAGGGTGCTTTTATCAACAAGCTCTTTGATAGACAGAAAAACTCTCTGAAATGAACTGAAATGAACAGAAATTAACCAACTTGAAACTTGATAAGGTGTGATTGATATTTTAGATTCTCCTTGTTCGGGTTTTGGAGGACATCAACATCATTCTGGACATCAGCCGCTGTATAACTGACCTAGAATCACTGTAGGCTGCAAGCTATATTGTGAAACTGTTTTTACTCAAGCTTATATAAGTTCAGAAAACCTTTAACTCTTTGATTTTATCGATGGCATGTGAACGCGATTTAAAGATGAAGCACAAACAACGCTGCAGTTTCCTCGTTTAATACAAAGTCAATACCTTCCAGAGGAACGATGTGCAGTCAAGCTTTAGTTGTGACTAAAACATGAGTCACAGAGACGATCTGAAATGCAAAACTGCCACGTGAACATTCTTCACTGGTGCAAGCTGCCTGACGCATCTGCTGGCAATAAGAATAAAAGACCTATTATAAAAAAGAGACATAGATATTGATAATAGGCCTCACCGCTCCAAACAGACGAGACGGTCACCCCCATGATCTCCGACCCTCTCACACCCTCTTTGACTGTTACTACTGCCATCCGGTCTCAGGTACCGTGTCCCACGATGTAATATGAAAGTTAAAATAAAGTTTTGTCCCATAAGTCATCACCACCCTCGATCTCACCGTGGACTCATTTTTTGGTTTTGCATTTTTGCAACTATGTCACGTGCCTTGCCGTGTTCGGTCTCCGCTGACTCTGGCATGGTGCGTTGGTCCGTATCAAGTCATGTGTCCCAGTAATAATTGTCTTGGTATGGCTGCGTCTGACTTTCTGTGGAAATGAATTTACTCCTTGGGGACAAATAAAGCTCTAATCTCATCTAATTCTCAGGAATGTGTTGGCATTTACTACTGGCATACCAGCAGATTTACTGTCTTTGGATTTGGCTGCAACGAAGGGTCATAAATTTCTCTGTAAACTGAAGTTCATAGACTGAATTATGATGCAGCAGAAATGATTAACCTGAGGACTGTTAATCATATCAAAGCCAGTTCTGATGGGTTTAAGGTTTTAAGCCCCCATTCTAGATGAACTAACATATTTATTGATAATGATTAGTGGAGGGCGTGTGTCTGAATCCCTCCCCTCATCTTCACTCTGGGCTGCCTGTCTACAGCAGGAGGGTGATTTCATCTAACGAGGTTTGCAACTTTTGTTTTGTGTTGCTCTTCCTACCGTTTACCAGATCCAAATCTGCCCTGCTATATTTCGTCTTGAAAATCTAATTGAAATGAATTGTTTATTTAATTGAGAGTAAGTCTGACCTACTTACAAATTCCTGCTCTGTCTTACAAACCGCACCAAAAAATAACGGCTAATCACCAGCAACAATAATGACAAGTAAAAGGATGATTGAGTTTACCCCACGGGCTCCACATTAGGCTAATCCTCTCTTGAATGCTGCTCCACAGCAGGTCATGAACACATCAGTGACACTGAAACACACTGGGCCTGTACCATCAGGCGTCGGCCTATAGATTTACGGTCTACAGACACGGCTATCTGTGTGCATCTGAATCATCTGGACAGTTAAACGAGTAAGTGACCCTCCATCATCTTCACCACTGCCTTGTGGCTTACTTGCGACACTCGGATACAAATGCGTAACTTGAGCAATATAGCTCACTACATCAATAAGCTCTGAGCTGTTTATGATAGTGGAAGAATTTAAGAAAATAAAAAATCTGTGCATTTGCGTCACACTCAAAGTCTATAATTGCTAGCTGACCCCAAAGGGCAAACATTTGAAGAGAAGACTAACTGACTGACTTCTTATCTCGATTATCTCAAAGCGATAAATGTGCTTCTCCACACACACACACACACACACACACACACACACGTACACATACATCTGCTCATCTAGAATGGAGCCAGTCCCATGTCATTGGACAGTCCCATTCATCAGAATAGATTTGAGTGGACTGGCCGTTGCCCTCGGCAGGAATCGCCTTTGTAGTCCTGCCCATTTTACAAATAAACACTATACCAAATATTATATAGTTGAGGAAATCTTTTTTTAACTGCCATTGAAATATCATTTATCTGTGCTGTAGCTGTTACAAAGCCCATAATCATTTCAAAAGACAGTGCTGATCCCCTTATGAAAAAGACCTATAGTAATCCTATAGTACATTTTAGACAGATTCTATACAAAACTTAACAATGTTCCTGTAATGTTATGATGATAAAGTACCACAGACACACTGTGAGTCCCTATAGGAAAATTGTAGCCTAGGTCTTAGGAAGCAGCTTCCTTAAGGAGAATTTGAAGGCTGGCATCCCACACAGGTGTTGTACATGTGGTGGGGAGGTGGATGAAAGACTGGCACAGCAAAACACAACTTCATTAAATCAAGATATAGGATAGAGAAAACAGTTAGGGCTGCAGTGGTGCAGAAATGAACACCCTTCAGGCTTTCTCTCCCAATTGCACACACACGCACAGATCCCCTTAATAATAATTTATGTTAGTGTGTTTATTTTTCTCTGTTTTTTTTTATGACGCGGTGAGTAGAGAGAGCGAAGGGGACTGAGATGCAGACTGGCCAGCAGCCTGAGAGAAGGGGGGCTT